>JANKYG020191148.1:0-11397 GCA_026541955.2 Simalia boeleni
TGGCCCTCGAATAGTACTTAACCCTCTAATAAGAAGCCTACCACTACTGGTAGAACTTTTATCAATTACCAATCCATTGGTTACTGAGGAAAGCCTACTCATAATGTCTGTACTAACCTGTTCGCTTAAAAGATCTTTACCAATTTGAGTAAAAGATCCGGCTATCCGTTCTTTGGGCATAATTTGATATCCTGAGGATACATTAACCACATCTAAGAGGTTTTCGGCTTGCTTTAAATAAACTATTATAGTGTCATTAAACTTTTTAACAGAAACGATTTCTGTTAAATATCCAATATAACTTACGTAGATAACCGTATCTATTTGCTTTAAATTAATTTTAAAATTTCCATTTTGGTCGGAAACTGTATTTTCGTTAGAAACTGCTTTAATCCCCGCTCCAGATAGTGGAGATTTACTGTACGCATCTATCACTTTTCCTGTCACTATACTTTGGGAAAAGGAAGGTAAATAGCACATCAGACATAATATAATCAATAAGTATTTCTTCATTTTAGTAAGTTTTTGGTAGCTTTTATTTTTTTGGATAGCTCGTCAATACAAATACATTCTGTTCTACTAACTCACTTTTTAAAGTGAGCCCGTAAACCTTTAATTCTTTTATTAAAGTTTCCTTGTCTGCATCTTTGGTAAGAATAAAATCTACATTCCCATTGTAACCTGTGCCATCAATAATAAGCTCATCGATTTTTTTAAATGAGTTTAACTGGCCGATAAAGTTTTCATACTTGTAATTTTTATAATGACGCTTATAATCATCTACTAGACCTGAATCTAACAGCTTATCTATATCTGAATTCAACCAGGGATTATTCTCATTGAGTTTTGTTATTACTAAGCAAGGAATTAGCCTTTTTTCAATTGATCCATAGTAACCTGATTTAATATTTAAGTCTTCTAGAATTAAATATTCCAGCCTCGCCGTTTGAGTCTCTGGGAACCAATTTGTGTATGAATAGTAATCAGAATCGTTAAAAGAGAAAGTTTGATTGTAGTTTTTCACTATTAGTTCGGGTTTTTCTATATCAATAACTCTCCTTTTTGCAGAATATACTTCTCCCATTTTTCTAAATAATCCAATTATTGCCCCATACTCATAAAGCTCTATTAGTGGCAAATTGGTGAAAGTCTTTCCTGACAATATTCCCAGATTATTAAAATTTTCTTTAACTCCGTGGGATAGTCCATAATTCTTGCCTTTGAATAAAATCGAATAGCTTAACAACTGATTATTTTCGGGAAACTCTTTAGATAAATACAAGGGCTTTCTAGTATCTTGATCTATCTTAGGTACCATTTTATAATCTATCGAACTAATGGCTTTCTTTACATTTTCAATGGTAACTTGCTCGCTTGAGGTTATAGCTGCAACTTTACCTTCTGCATTTATCCAAACAAAGTGTGGCAATACCTTATATGGAAATATGGTCTTTAAAATCTCGTCGTTTAAAATTGTTGTATGATCATAAGTAGGTTTTCCATTCTCTTTAACATCATTTTCAAAAGGTCTAGTTATCTGTTCGAGTGCTTGATAACTAACTTTTAAGATATTCAACTGATTAGGAAATTGGTTCTTAATAATCTCCAACTTTGGGAAACTGGCAATACATGCTCCGCACCATGAAGCCCAAAAGTCTAAAAGCAACAATTTCCCTTTATAGTTAGATAGTGGTTGCATGGTTATTTTGCCATTCGCATAAATACTGTGTTCAAACTCCCAAAAGCTTTCAGGAACAGTATCTCCTATGGTTAAAGAATTGATTGGTGTTTGTGCTCTTACTTGAAAATTTAAGCATAGCACAGCCAATACGATATAAATCGTTGTTTTTTTAAATATCATAAGTTTATGAATTATTGGTTTAAGATGGCAGCTTATTTAGTGATTTTGGTCATCAACCTAAGCTTAAATAAAAAACCCTGCTTTCTTAATAATTATTAACCAATCTCTTTAGAGAATACGAAAGCAGGTTATATAAAATATTACACGGGGCTTTTAATAATGAGCTTAAACAATTGCTTTTGGGAAACAATAAGATTTGGCAAAGCAGAAAAAACGCACTTCTTCCCTTTTAAAAAGACAGTAATCCTAGATTTTAAGATTTTAGTTAGTTTTTTCATTACTCGTATTTAGTTATACGAGTTTTGCTAAAGTATTAGAAACATAAAAGTGGGCTTCTACATACCGTAACTCCATTTGGTTCTCAGGCCTTACGTTGATACGGATTTACAGCAGAAACCCACTCTTATTTAGATATGCTAAAATAGCACAAACTATACAAGTAGTGGGCATAAATCTACTGCTTTGCATCAACGGCCTGAGATTGGAGCTGCAAAACTCTTATTTATACCTAGTTATAATAATCAAATATAAATAAATTATTTAAAAAAAAGAAATCTGTTGCACCAAAGTAAATGACTTATAAGTGTCAATTTGTTAAATGAAGCGATTTGACAGAATAATTTTAGGGAAAAACGTTAAAAATCTTAGAGAAAATTTAGGAGTTTCCCAGCTTGATTTTTCTATTCTAATTGATATTTCAAAAAGAACATTAGCTAGTATAGAAGCCGGAGAAACAAATATAAGTGTTGAGCTTTTAACAGTGATTTCATCTTTCTTTAATTTAGCATTTGATAAATTAACAGATAAAGACCTGAAAATTTCAATAAATTTAAGAGAAGAAATATTGGCATATCACAAAAACAATGCTGTCTATCAGAATATATTAAGTAAACGTCCAAACCTAACTTACGCTATTAATTTTAAATTACTTAAAGCTGAGATCTTGCAAACTCCAAAAGAGATAAATGAAATCAAATCATTTTTTGAAAAGCACGGTTGGATTTATTTAGGCACTTCAATTTCAAACGCTTTAAAAAGAAATGAAAAAATTAGGATCGAACCGCATCCTACTAAAAAAGGGACTTTTGTTTACAGTAAAAAATAAAGAGAGTCTTTATCTTATCAAGTTGTTTTTTTTTGCAATAATTAGATTAACCCAAGCATTAAAACGTGGACATTTAGATAAGATTTGGTCAATCCCGATTTCAAGCAACATCATATTACCCATTAATGGTTTTTTATAGTTTGGGTAAAAGTTTAAAATTCTATGAGATGGAGATGTTTCTTTTCTATCATTTATTAATTCTGGATTTTCATATGAATCCACAATATTGATTAATGATGGCACATCAGCTTTATCTGGATCAACATACTCTAAGAAACCCGCCGAATGACTAAATATTAATGCTTCGAATTCATGCATCATAATGAAAGGTAAAAATCTATAATCTGCCTCATAATAGCTAATTAAACTATTCTGCAAGATATCAATTTTCTCTGGAGTCCTCATACCTGTTGTTAACTTATCATAACCTGGAAATTCAGTTGGTATCGCATAATAGTCAATAAAAGTAGTTACTAATCCATTTTTACCAACTGAGTTAATTAGTTTGTTAAGCTCTTTTAAAAACTTTTGTAAATTACCATTCGTAAGACCTCCTACTATTTTCCCTCCATTTAAAAGTACTTTAGTTGATACCACAACAGGAGTAATATAAATTTCATATCGCAAAAAATAAGGAGCTAAACAATTGTTTACAAATAATTCTTCAGTTGGTCCTTCAACATAAATTAGCACTTTCATTTTGGGCGACCTCCAAAAATATTTTTTTCCCAAACATCTCCCAAACTGTAATCACCGATCCATTGCTCAAACTCAGAGTCTTTAAGTCTCTTCAATATTGTTTGGGAGTTTTCCCGTTCTACAATTATAAGGTCTTTCGGTTGAAAATGATTAATTAAAGTGACAGATTGAGTTGATAGAATTATCTGAGATTTAGTTGCAGTTTGCTTAATCAACTCAGCCAATAAACCAATAGCTGCTGGATGAAGCCCCAGCTCTGGTTCATCAATTATTATAGTCGAAGGTGGGTTTGGTTGTAGTAGTAACGTTATTAACGCAATCATTCTAATGCTCCCATCAGATAGCTGGTGTGGTCCAAAATATTTATCACTTCCCATTTCTTTCCAATCTAGCTGAACACTATCCTCATCTAAAAAAAGTGTTTCAATCTCAAAGCGATCAAAAAATGGCGCTATCATTTTTATCGTCCCTGTAATTTGTTTAAAAACAAAAGGGTGCTGTCTCTCTAACATGTACAAAAAGGACGCAATATTACTTCCATCAAACCTAAGAAAACGATTATCATTTATATGGGATGGTTGCTTAATTGGAGAGTTTCTACTAGTATCATGAAAATGATAAATCTCAAAGCCTGCAAGTGCTGCTTTTACATAACCTGGCACTCCATCATATCCCTTACTCTTTTTGTACCTAGCGATTATATAGTCTAACTCCGACTCTACACTACCTACTTTATCACTACTGTAATTCTGCCAATAATTAAAAAAATAAGCAGCCATCTCTTTAGAAAAATACAGCTTATTATCATTACTTTTCTTTAAAGCAAATTCATAAGCATTTGAATTGTCAAATTCAATTCTTCCAGTTAGAGTATCTGATGTTTTTGGACCTTTATATAGAATATTATTAGAACCGGCCATATCTGCGACATATCCTTGTAATTCTTTATTTGAAATATTTTTTAATAATTTCAAAAAAGAGATAAAGTTTGTTTTACCAACACCATTACCGCCAATCAAAATATTCAGATCGTTAAGCTTAAAATGATCAAGCTCTCTAATTGAAAGGAAATTGCTTATGCTAATATTATCAATCTTCATCAGTAATTTTATATGTCATTATATAGCGTGGATAAATTTAATATTAAACTTTCAATTACGAAGCAAAAGCTATTTATTGTTAAATTTTTTAATTAAGTTCATTCACACACTTTAATAATGCATTTTATGATTTTAAGTATTTTACTTAGTTTCTACTATTATTAATAAAAAATATAAGTCTAAATAAATTTCCGCTAATTATACTTTATAATCGGAATTTAATAATCTGAATTAATAGAAACAAATTAAAGAAGTCTAACTATTAAAGAGGACATCTAAATCTCCAAACCCCGACCAAATCATCTTTTGTGGCAGAACTCAAAAGTTATTGATTGGTTATATCAGATATTATCAAGAGTTGGAGAAGACAACTTCATTTAACTTAATTCATAAACATTTCTGGTTTTTTGTTTAGAAATATAAATCATATTGAATGGCTTGTGGAGACCATAAGCTGGCAAATAGAAAACGAAGTATTTCCAGTTCTGGTCCTAATTGGAAAATAAAAATCGACTAAAAAGCTTATTTACTTTGCCAATTACCCATTTTTTGAGCTCCTTTTACCAGAAATGTTAAGCCTACAGCCAAAATTCCAGCTGAAAGCAAAACTTCTATAGCTTCACCCTCTGGTACCCAATTTACCAAGAAATTTTCGCTGTCCTGAAGAATATCTATTGTTAAAGTCTCTATCAAAAACGCAATAAACCAAAAGAAAGAACACTTTATATAATAAATTGCCAATTTATAATTTGCAATTTCCTGCCTCTGAGCTGCCATGTTTTCTTCAGGAAACTGATGGAGAGACATTTGAGCCAATTTTGCCTCTTGAGAAGATAATGCCGAAAGTAACAACGCCAGTGCTGCTAGTGATAATCCAGCTAAAGTAGCTGCCATATTTGGTTCCAAAGCCTTATCAAGCTGCTTCCAGAATCTATCATCAGGCAAACCCTCTTCACAATCCACCTTATTAGGATGAAATTCGATACCATTTTGAGATTGGACTATACTATCTGAATGATGTACCTTGTCTACGGTAATTGGGTTAACTGCGGTATCGAGACTATTTTTAGCTGTTGTATCTTGCGCAGCAGAAGTTGCTAACCAACAACTCAATAAAAACAAAATTGGGAATATTTTTTTCATGATCAATTTAGTTATTTAAATAACTGATTAGTTAATTAGCGACTTATCAAACATCAAATCGTAACTCATCTGACTAAAGAGATTATCGCGCTTTAAAAGTTCATTAGGCGTGCCCTTATCCTGTATTTTTCCATCCTCAATAATATATACTTTGTCTGCTATTTTAGCCGTTTGAGGTTTATGGGTAATCATTAAAACACCTATTTGATTTTTAATATTATGTAGAATTTTAAAAATAAACCTTTCAGTATTTCTATCCATTGCAGAAGTCGCTTCATCAAGCAATAGGAGTTGAGGCCTCCTATATAAAGCTCTAGCGATTGCAATAATTTGTTTCTGACCACCAGAAAGATTAATCCCTTCTTCGCCAACAAGTGTAAGATAAGATTGCGGCAATGTATTTATGAAGTTTTGCACTCCTAAA
This sequence comes from Simalia boeleni, assembly GCA_026541955.2. NCBI lineage: Eukaryota > Metazoa > Chordata > Lepidosauria > Squamata > Pythonidae > Simalia > Simalia boeleni. The sequence goes on from JANKYG020191148.1 coordinate 6,333, forward strand.
TCAGCACAAAATTCAATGCCTCTTTTTATTTCTTCCTCTTCATAACTCATAACTATATTATATATGACATTGCCATTAAAAATTTTAACCTCTTGTGGCACAATTGATACACAATTACGCCATAAAGGTGTATAGATATCATTTATAGAAATCCCATTCACTTTTATTGAGCCATGTTCATAGTTATAGTATTTTTGCAAAAGTTGAAGTGTGGTACTTTTCCCTGACCCACTCTCACCTAGTAAAGCAACCACCTCACCTCTCTGGACAGAAAAAGATATATCGGTTAAAATAGTTTTATGTCCCAGAAAACGAAATGCTAAATTTTCAACTTCCAGAATATCAAATATCAAAGGTGGATGGATTTTATCCTCAATTTGGAATTCAGGAGATAGTGATTTAAATTCATACATTCTATCAAAAGCCAACTTCGCTTCCTGTAATTGTAAGTTTATTTGGGCAAGTCTAGATATTGTTGGTGTTAGTCGTCCAGCAAGTGCAATTACGGCTATCATCTCTCCCACTAATAATTGCTTATTTAACACCATAAAACAAGATACGGAAAACAAAGTAAGTGTTATGATAGCGCCTAGTATGTCCATGCTTAAACCAAAATTATTACCAGTTTTACCCAGATCTACAATTTTAGATTGTAATACATTGTTTACTTCCTTTGTTTTTAAAATGTATTGAACCTGTTTATTATTATCCTTTATTGCGGAAATCCCTTGAATGGTATCTATATAATTACTTTCATTCATTGCACTGCTTATCATCATTTGCAATTGTTTTTCCTTTATAGGCTTTGCGTACCATATAACTAGGAGCGCAATAACAGGTATAAAGCAAAATGTAATAAAAGCTATTAAACCAGAATAATTAATTAAAAATACTGATGTTACAATTACAAGAATAATATCTACAAAGAAAGTCCCTACTATATAGCCAACATTACGCTGAATTTTTACCGTATCGTTCATACGGGTAATCATGTCACCTATTTTACGACTATCAAAGAATGCTTTGGGTAAATTTACAATAGAGTTAAAGAAGTTATTAAGTAACCTAATATTAAAGGCACGGCCTTGATTTAATAGGAGATGTTTTCTAACATATGATATTCCTGCTGCAATGATTGTAATTAAAAACAATAAAATTAAACTAATCAATAGCTGGGGTCTATCTCCTGAAGGAAGTATATCATCAATTAATTTCTGTGTAAATACTGCGGTTGCCAATCCTAAAATAGTTATTACTATTCCTAAAACAATGGTTAAGGTTAAGGTTTCAGCGTCATCTTTTAGCAACTTCCAAAACCACTTTATTTTGATTTTATTATCTTGTTTTACTGTTAAAAACTGTTCATTAGGATAAAGTGCAAGTAGGCTTCTACTTTGCCAAATACTTTCTAATTCATTTTCTGACATTTCCAAAACCCCTCTTGAAGGATCCCCTATCAAGAATTTACCTTGATTTAAACTTCCATCAAAAATCCACCCATGGCATACAACATAATGTTTAAGATACTTGTCTATTACAACATGCAAAATACTAGGTCCATTAATTTTTTTTAGGTTTTCAATGTCACATTCGTAGGCATTAACTTTAAATCCAGTACTAATTGCTGCCTGATACAACCCAAGAAGCGTTGTTCCAGAAACAGTAGTTCCGCTTTGCTTTCTAAGAGTTTCTCTAGGAATATCGCCTCCATAATAACGTATAACAGACAAAAGGCAACTTACACCACAATCAGCCTGATCATGTTGACGTATAAATGTTTTATTAATAACCTTACGAGCATTCATTTATTTTACAGCATTAAGATTTATATAGACTACAATCAATATCCATGTAAATAGACCAATCAGGTAAGATATTGTAATAGTGGAACCTAAGTGTTTATATTTTCTCGGGGTAATTATCAATTTTAGAGACCAAATGATTAAGATAACATTTGATATTTCCCACAGATTAACTGTTTGAAAAGGATATACTAGATAAAAAGGTAAATCTTCAGGGTGATATAAATGAAATAATGAAAATGAGGAAAAATTTGATAAGTGAAAGTGGTCGTTCGATTCGGTATTAAAAAATAGATAAAACAGCTCTAATACATATTGGCATACAAATACAGAAGCCCCAATAACTACTGCTTTAAAGACCTCTGTGAAACTGACATTAATTTCTCTAAATTTTAATCCTGTGAAAATAAGCGTTGTAGTTAATAGCGAGTCCATTACAAAATTTAAAGGAACTATTAAGGTCTTAAAACTGAGTATGGGCTTATGATAATAAAAAGCTTGTGCAATAAATGTATTTGTAAATACAATGATCAGAAGGATAGCTACAAATCTCAATGGAAAATCATTAATCAATTTAAAAAATTTACTCATAAACATTTCTAGATTAATAAACAACCGTGATGTTAAAATTAGGCTCTTCATAATAAACTTGTTGAACCTTATTTTTACCGTTTTTCGAAGGTGTTGCTTGTCCTTTTTTCGCAGAACGCAGTTGCCAGTTTTTACCCAAAAATTTCGTGTATACAGTAGTAGGTTTAGTTGACTTCCTCAAAGTATACCAAGGACTAAAATCCATCCATTCTAGTCCAATATACACTCCTTCAGGCGGCAATTCAATGTCCAAATGATCTACATTCACAACAAAATTCTTCTCTTCTTTCTTAACTTTCAACACCTCGGCATTTACCAGCAAGTCCTTCCCTGGTTTTCCAGTATCCTCATCTACAGTGTACAAATGAGCTCTCACCGTGGCATCGTTCATTTGGCCAAACTTAGGGTTAACACTGTATTGAATAGACTTAATATGACCTTTAATACCTGCATCGTTCTTCACTAAATATGCCATCGTACGTCCTTTTATTCCTGAGGCATGAATATCATGCTTAGATGACAAGTTGCCTAAGCGTAAGATTTTACCTTTCTTTTTACCGCTATACTTTTTCCCCTTAATCACAACTTCATCTAAATTAATCGTAAGCGGCACAAGACTTACATTGATTGTATTAATTGTATTATCTACTAGAATAAAGATTTTTTCAAATCCAATTGTGCTGATAACCAATGTATCTCCAAGGATTTTTGGGATGCGAAAGCTACCGGTAGAATCAGAATAAGCTCCTACCTCCGCCTTACTATAATAAACAGAAGCATAGGGTATTGCTTTAAGATTAGAATGATCCCGGACTATTCCTTTTATTTCTTGAGAAAAAGCATGGTGAAAGGCAAATGCAAAAAACAAAATCAGCAATTTTTTCATCGTATTAGATTCTATAAGTGTCGAATTAAGTGTAAGTTTTAATGAGATAAACTTTAAAGCAGACGAGCATCAACTCTATAAATTAATCATATAAATATTTAGTCAAGGTATCAACCGGGATTTGCTTATTAAATTTTTTAATCAGTACTCCATTTGTTTCATACATATATATTGAAGGAAAAGATTGGTTTCCAAAATGCTCTTTGAAAATATTATTCCTATCATGTAAGAATAATACATTACTGTGATTGAGTTTGTGTTTTTTTGAAAACTCAATTATTTCATTTATTTGGTTAGGGCTTACAAATACTATACTCGCTTCTCTAAATTGATCTATCTTCTCACTCAATTCTTCAGCTTCATCATCACAATATTCGCATTGAATATTAAAGTACACAAAGACTATTTTTTTATCCTTAGGTAAATTATCTCTCCTAAATATTTGCCCATTCATTTGGAAAAATGTAAAATCAGGAAGCGTTTCGCCAATTATTTCCTTTTCTGAAATGTAATTTATTTTTTTATATATTGAATTTCCTAGAAATACTATTGTTGCTATAACGATTAAAAATAAGATATACTTAGCTTTTTTTTGTTTCATTTTTAGATTGTTATATAATAAAAAAGCCTCAAAAGAAATATTAAGGCTTTTTCATTATTCTTAGAGTGAATGATAAGGTTAATCTATCCAATCTATAGGAGCATCCCAACATGTAACTACATCATAAGACTGATCAGGAACCCAAAAAATATAATGAGTCATTGTGTAAGTGGTAGATGGACCACCATTACATAAAGGATCATTCCAGTTTACAGTTGTTGGTCCTTGCTCCCAGCCCCAAAATTTTCCGCCTTCTAACTCGGACATTTGATTTAAACTTAATTCTTTCATAATTAAGAGATTGTTTTTAAGGTTTATATTAAGTTAACTAACCGAATATAAATGCAAGAATCTTCAAAAGTGGTAACATCGTAATATTTTTTTTACATTCATTTTTACATCTAGTTATACCAACCATTTTTTGGTTATTAAACTCTATTTAGAAAGAAACAAACTGCTTATTATTACTATCATTTTCTAAATAAATTGATGGTTCTTAATTTTTTACGCTCTCTATGCAATAAGCTCACTATATATAATTTTATTTATAGGTATTCTTTCTTTACATCATTTTATTTAGAAAACGATCTTTAATAATATAGCCGCTGTTCGAGTTATTAATTAAATGTTGCGTGAGAATTTTTTTTTAAACAGTTATTCCACCTCAATCATACATTATCAGCTATTATATTGATTTCAAACAAGATAGAGCAACATGAATAAGAAAAAAAAAAAAAAAAACATGTTACCACTTCTTAGAATTCATAACCATAAATTCATCCTATTATTAACCTAAAAACAATAAATATGAAAAATTTATTAAAATCGTTCGCACTATTGTTATCAGTAGGATTTCTTAGCATTGGGTTTGTTGCTCCTACAAGTGTTGAATCTGAAGCAGCAAGAAAATGTACGCCAAAAGTTTGTGCAACACCTGGAGAAGGACAGGGTATTTGTTGCCTTATTGGAGAAGGAGACATGAGTTGTTCTCCTTGCGGAGCATTTACGCCTACTCCAATAGAAGAAGTACCCCAAAATTAGACTTCATTTAAGATGAGAGTAAAAAACTACCCCTAATTCACTCGAAGATTTTCTTCAGCATTAGGGGTGGTTTTAAGAATTTGCAGATGCTTTAATGGCTTTCAGCAAATACTACTGCTTTCTATTCTGGAAGAATACACTTTA
>JANKYG020259090.1:0-54953 GCA_026541955.2 Simalia boeleni
ATCAGTTTCACGCCATGATAAAATATTGTTTAAAAAGACAGAAAGTAAGAAACATTCAGCATCTTCATCCCATGGGCAAAACATCATATTGTCAGCTCTAAATATACAAAGGCCAATTGTTCCATCTAAAAAGATAACTTCAACAATTGCAAAATTTTGAGGTGTTAAACCTAAACCGAATGGGATGAAATTCTGTTCCATGTTTTGCTGTTTTTTGTAATTTAAAGATAGCAAGTTATCTTTCTAACTTTCTTCTTGTAACCTTTCCCAATTTTCAAAAGGTATATAGTCTTCATAAATGAATTCTAAAATGTCATCATCACTCATTTTATTTTGTTCAGATTCATCCCCATCATTTTCTCTAGTGATATAATCTCTATAATCTTTTATAAGATGTTCTTTTGAAATATCTGCATGTCCATCTTCAAAGAATTTTTCTACAAGTAAAATTTTAATTGCTTTTATTTCATCTTTTATTTTTTGTTCCTTTTTTGAAATTGCTGGCATAACTATTTGTTTTTATTATAAAGTAAAGATAGCAAATAATGCTTCTAACTTGAAATTGCTTTAAAAGATTGTGTAAATCCGCCACCACCAAGCATCATTATATGAAAGTTAGCACTATCATAGTCAACATCTAAAGAAGTAAATTTATCTCCTTTTTTTATTTTGCCAAAATCTTCTGTAAATGTACCATTAACAAAAACGTTTTTTTCTTTAATGCTTTCAAATTCAAAAGGAAATAGATTATTTTTTATTCCTTTAAAATTTTTAGTTTCAGACAAATATAAAGTAATGCCATTATCAAACTCATAAATTCCTTCTGGTTTAAATACATAATTACAATAAAATTCTAAAACGTATTTCTTTTCATCAACTGTAAAATCATAATGAACATAGCACGAATCATTAATTTCAGAATAATCAAAAGCATCATCAATTTCTTGTCTAAATCTGAAATTATTATACAAAACTGCATCACCAAATTCAGTCATTAAATCTTTAAACATCTCTGGGAATTTATGTTCTAATTAATCAAAACTTTCGAAAGTCATTACTTTATTGTAGCCTTTTAAATTCATTTTTGTTATTTTTATAAAGTAAAGATAGCATTTATTTAATCTAAAAAGCCCGCCAAAATTAATCAGCGGGCTTAATTATAATTAAAAACAAATTTTTATTTTACAAACTTATTGTAGAAATAAGTTGCGCTACAGGTGTTTACATGATCACCATCAACATTTGGGTTAATTTTTCTAACCGCAGTACGGGCCAATTTTCTTTCATTTGCTTGAGCAAATTCAGACGGATTATTTCTATTATAGCAAACTACGCTGCCTTTATTAAAGTCAAACATTGAAAAGTCAGTTGCTTTATTTGCGGCTGCATTCGGATGAACAGGTGTTGGCGCAGTTGATTTGAAAGCGTCATTGGCGTTTGAAAACACTTGATTTGCGACAGTTTGTGAGGGATTAACTAAGCTATAAACATAATAGTTTACGTTGCCGTTTTGCTGCAAATCACGCTTGTATTCAGTCGGGTTTTCGTCATAAAATTCACGGATAAAGTCAGACGCCATTTTTTGAGTAAAGTGCCCGCCAAAGCGAGTGTTGGCCAAACCGGTTTCGTGAATTTTGTTTTTTAATTCTAAAGATGTTACTGTGCCGTTTGTAGCTAATAAGCTTTTGAAAACTTGTGCAAGTGCAAATTTGGTTGTTTGTGTCATTTTGGAAATATTTTGTTGTTTATAATTATAATGTAAAGGTAATTTGTTTTCTTTCTAAGAATTAAAAATTAAAAGGTTGTTTATGTAGCTTATTATGCGCTTGCTTGCCGACACTAATATATATCTTTCCTTTCAACTTTTAATATAACAAAGATAGTTTTTAATTGTTCTATTTAATTAGTTCAACATAAGTTCTATCATAACATGCAGCTTCTTTTTCTGAGTATGACTTTTGAAGATTAGAAATTAAAGACCTAATTGTTTTCGGATTTCGATTTATTTTTCTATTCCAACTATTCCCAATTTCTAAGGTATAACTGAAATAAGAAATTAATTCTTCAAGAGTGCCTTTGATAATATCTTCAGAATCTTTTCTATCACCTCTTCCAATTACTCTTTTCTTTTTGATTTCGTAAATTTTTGGCATGTGCTTTTGTTTTTATTATAACACAAAGATAGCATTTTGAAAATCTAAAATAAAAAATGGCAAGTGGTTTTTTGAAATTGTGAACCAAAAATTAATAAATGTTTCCACTTGCCATTTAATTCTAAAGTAAAACTTCAAATCCTAAAATATTAGGTTTTTCTATGCTTTTAATTCCACCAATTCTGATCTTTTCAGGTTTGGAGTCTAAATTGAAAGCAGACTTTAATTCTTCATCCGAAAAGATTTGTACTGTTTTCATTTTACTTTTTTCTTCTTCGCTTTCTACAATTTCAATTGCCATTGTTTTTAAGTCAGATTCACTTAATAATTGAAAAATTGCATACCTTGCCAAAAAATTATCTCTGATTTCTTCAGGATTTTCTACTGCATCCATTAATGCAAATAAAGCGGTAATATTTTGAAATGAAAAGGTCGCCATTTCAGGTGCTGATTTGCTTTCGTCTACAGCTTTGTTTGCGGCATCAATAATTTCTTGTTCGTTAACTGCATCTTCAGAATTGAAAGTGATAGTAAGTGTTTGATATTCTGCATCAAAGTCAGATTTAATCATTGTGACTTTCTCTTTAGAGATGATGTTTTGAATTAAGACCGCTTCGTATGGTAATTTTTCAACCGGATCAATTAAAGTTAATTGTTCTAAAAGAACATAGACGTTTTTGTCTTTTGTAAATAACATAATATTTTTATTTTTTATTTTGTAAAGTTATTTAATTTAGTTTCTAATTATTGATTTCATCATAAAGCTCTCCAAAAGAAACTTTTTCGTTTATCCAATCCCGGATTAAGTGCATTTCAGAATCAGAACCAATTTCAGATTTTTCTAAAGTTATTGAACTGAATTTTGTTTTTTCAGTTGAAAAACTTGCAAAACCAAATGAATCAACTTCTACAAAATCAAAAGTGGGCAAAAGAACTTCCATTGAAGCTTTTAATTCTTCTGAAATCAATCCTAAAGCGACCTTACTATTTTTGTCGCGAATGGCGAATAATTTTGTTTTTGTCATTATTATTTGTTTTTATTATTATAATACAAAGATAACTTTTTTAGTTTCTAAATTACATTGAAGTGCTGCAAATAAAATACTACAAGGCAAACTGTAAAAATAATCGATAATAATTTAAATATGAATGTTATAATTCTTGTAGAAGAGGTAAACGGAACACATAACATAAACAAAATTGGCAATGCACCTGAGATTAGAATAGGGTGAGAAATCTTTTTGCTGTCTATATTAATAATGTTTAAAAAGTCCAAAAAATAAACAACTGATAAGATACAAAAAAGATAAGCGCAAAGTTTTAAAATAATAGCTCCAAAATCTTTGGCTTTAGAAATGGTGAAAAATAAACAAGGCAATAAACCTGATAAAATAGCAATTGATAAAATATTCATTTTTTTTAGTTTTTATTATAATGTAAAAGTAAGATGTTTCTTTTCTAATTTTATTTGATCAGTTCGGACACTTTCAAAATATCACCTATTTTCTTTTCATTACCATTCTCATCAGTGATAGTTCCAAGTTGGTAATGAGATCCGCTTCTAATAGCGTCAGCAGTAAGTAAAAAGAAAGCTTCGATAAAACCATTACAATAAACTGCCAAATCGTATTTGTGACCGTTATCAGCTTTAAAAACGCCAATATATTGTGTGTGTTTCATTGTTTTTATTTTTATAAGATAAAGATAGTATTTATAAGTTCTAACTAAGCATACTTAGCCTCTTCTTTTGCAATCAATTGTAGTTCTTTGTGATGTTTATTAATTGCGTCTATAAAGTTATCATTTGCTGTTGTTACAAATTCTCTGGATTTTTCATCTTGTAGAATATCACATAATTCATGAAGATAATTAAAAAATCTAGTTACATTTTGAAGTGGATACCATGCAGATAATTTCTGTCTTGTTTCTTTGTTTATTCTAGCTTCAAGCTTGTTTGTTGTGTTAAAAAGCGCAGTGTAATCTGTAGCATTTAGATGAAATTTGATTTGCTCTTTTGTATCCGGTGCGTTGTTTAAATGTGCGTTGAAATAGTCCATTATTCGTTTTTATTATAAAGCAAAGGTATATTTTATTAAATCTAAAAATTCTTTCATTTTAATTTAAAACTAAAGTAATATTAGATAATATCAGTATTATATTTGCCTTATAATAAAAAGCAAAAATGAAAAAAATTGAAATTCACGAATATCTTATAGAAGATAGAACTTTTAAAGGCCTGATTTATCATTTGATTTTCAAAAAGCCACTTACTAAAAAAGTAATCTTAGGTTTTTCAAGGGTTTATGGTAAAGAAGAACCTAAAATGTCTCAAGGAGCATCTATTTTTAACATCAGTCCAAATCTTCCTTTAGGATTAATTTGGAATGCTGTTAAAGTAGAAGAAGACGGTAGTTCAACTTATTATTTAAGGGATTTCCTTGAAAGAAGATTAGGCGGAAATATCACTAAAGATCGTCTTAAGAAAGAAGTAAAAAAAGCTAAAAACTTTGATGAGATGATTAACTATTTTGCACCTATGGTTAATCACTTAGATGAAATTTTAAACAAAAAACCAAAATAAATTTTTAGATAAAAAAAATCGTTTCTTTGTATTATAATAAAGCAAATAAAAATGAAACAACTATTAACTGCAAGCGAAATAAAACAAAAGTTCCCTTTTTATAAAGGCGACTTAAAAAATCCTAAAGTCTTAATTTCTGACGAGACAAATTTAGAAAATCTTTTTGCCCGTTTAAATAAAAAAGACAGAGAAATTTCAAAAGAAGATCCTTTAGGCGAATTTAAATACGGTGATACTATTCATTTCATCTCAGGTTATAATAACGACATTTTGTTCGAATCAAAAATCTATGCTTTTGCAAGCGAAGATACCAACGGTTATGTAAAGAAAGGAATGTTGTTTGTCTATACTGATTCTTATTGGTTTCCAATTCAACGCAATATTGTCGCAATTAAAAATTAGAACAACAAAAAACTATCTTTGTGTTATAATAAAAAAGCAAATGAAAAAAACGTATCAATTTCAAGCAAGTGAAAAAGGATGGAAAGAAGCAAGGCCGATTTATTTAGAAGATATTACTGAAGAAGAAGCTTACCGCATTGGAAATATTTTTTTCAAAAACTTATCAATCAGAAGTAAGAATAGCAGATGTGAGTTTTTTAGATAAAAAAGATTTAAAAGATTTACTGTTTTTAGAACCATTAGGTACAGGAATTTATTTCAAAAATTTTTAAAAGGTTAGGACTATTAAGTAAAGGTAACGGCACCTGTAATAAGTCGGCGAGCACGGTTCGAATCCGTTTTCTGTTGGTCAATCTTCCGCTCTGGTGTAATGTGAGTTCGAATCTCACATAGTCCACAAAATATAAAAATATCATGAAATTTCAATACAAAAAATACTGGGATTTATCAGAAAAAGATTTAAATACATTAGGTGAGTCAGGTTGGGAACTTGTTGCTGTTACAGCGGTTAGCATCGCAAGCATTCTTTATGTTTTTAAAAAACCTTTAGAATAATTTTTCAATACCTTTGTTTTATAAAAAATATTAAAAATGTCAGGACATCAATTTTTCAAATCAAAAGATAAAAGCTTCGAAGTAGGCGAAACATTAAATAGAACTTTTTACAAGATCGATTCTAAAGGAAAGGTACGGTCATGGAATATCAGAGTCGTAAATGTAGATGAAAAATTAGCCAATATTATTGTCAATTCTGGTATTGAACACGGTGCAATGATTGAAGCAATTACGCCAATTAAAGAAGGCTCAAATGTTGGGAAGTCAAATGAAAAAAGCTTACATGAACAGGCTTTATTTGATGCGCAAACTGTAATAAACAAAAAAGTTAAGGAAGCATATTCAGAAGATAGAGACAATCTGAAATCAAAAGGCGAAACGGCTACTATTAATGCGCCAATGAAAGGTGAAGCGTATCATCCAAATCCTGACAAAACCAATAAAAAGGATAAAAGAAAATCGCTTGATGATCTTAAGATTCGGAATAAACAAATTGGCATTCAAAGGAAATTAGATGGTTGGCGTTTGCGTATTAAAGTTTCTGAAAGCGAAATGGTTTTCTATACTTCGTCAGGTGATATCACTTTGTCATTCCCACAAATTGAAAACGAGCTTAGAGAAAAACTAAAAATAGCTTTGCCTATTTTAAAAGAAAAATACGGTAAAGATGAATTTATTTTGGACGGCGAAGTATATCGTCACAACTTAAATGTCATAAAAGATGCAAAAGATAAAGTAGTTGATTTCTACTTTCAAGAAAACACATCAGGTTTTTCTGCCACGGCTTCTGCTACAGCTTCTGTAAAAAATCTAACTCCAGTTAAACAAGCATTAAGAGATTTAATGCAATTTCATTTGTTTGATATTGTATTAGATGAGCCATTCTCAGAAAGAGAACAAAATTTGAAAATGTTTTACGGTGAACATATCATTCCAGTTGAAACTATCTTAATCAATGCGAATGATGAAGAGATCAAGTTGATGTTTGAACGGTTCTTAAATGAAGGTTATGAGGGGTTAATGCTTCGTAAACTTGATATGCCTTATGAGCATAAAAGAACATTACAGTTGACAAAATACAAACCAATGCAAGATTCTGAATATCAAATTATTGGATTTAAAGAATCAATTGAAGGCGGAACTTTAGGTTCTCTTGAGTTTCAAACAGATGACGGTGTTAGGTTTTTTGCAAACCCTAAATTTGAATTAGGCACTGATGCAAAAAGAAAAGAAATTTGGGATAATCGAAGTGAATGGTTAGGTAGATGGATTACTGTTGAGTTTATGGACATCACAGAAGACGGCTCTCTTCGTCACCCACGCGCAACAAAAGAAAGAAAAGGGCGTTCAAAAGATTAAAAATTATAAATTAAAATGGATATTAAAGCAAAACAAGAAGGTTATCAAATTATTATTTCTAAAAAAGATGAATTTGGAAATGAAAATAATTCTGTTATAATTAAATTAGGCGAAGGAGAATATTCTATTTCATTTCAAGAAGACATTTATGATTTAAAATATGATGATCTTAAGATAGGCGAAATTTATCAAACCACATATCCTAATCAAGGAACTTACATTTTTAAATGTGGATATCATAAATGGATTAATTTTGATAAAAAATGGCAAAATAAAAAATGTTGTTAATCACAAATCTGGAAACTTTACACCATCAAATGGATTTGACTCTTTTAAATTAGCTAATCAAGAAATGTGTGAACTATTAAATAAAAAAATTAAAGAAGATTTTAATTAAATTAGAACCGTTAATTGCTATCTTTACTTTAAATAATAAAAACATGAAACTAACAATTCTCTCAATCGTTTTATCGCTGCTTCTTTTTTCATGCGTAGAAGAAAAATACCCAAAGTATTTCTTAACAGAAATATCATATGTACCTGATAGTCTAAAAAAAGAATATCAGACATGGATAACTGAAACAATAAGAGCAAGTAGTCAACAAATGACAGGTGGAAGATATAAAGACGTAGACGAAACTATAGAACAAACTAAAATTACAGCGGATGAAATATTCAAAGTGAAAGAATTAGGTCTTCTAAAGGTTGATAAAAATAGATATTATGGTTTTGAAATTCTAGTAAAAGATATGACGACAGAAGAAAAAGAAATCTTTAAAAACCTTAAATAAAAAATTAAATTAGAACAACTAATCGTTATTTTTGTTATATAAAATTAAAAAATGGAAGTTTTAATTCAACAAGAAATAGACCGTCTAAAAAACGCATGGTTAAATCCAGTTAAAGAATATAGGCGAGTTACTGAAGAACAATTAAATGTTGCAATTGCTTTTTTAGATTTGTTTAAAACAACTGAAGAACTTGATTTACTCTTTTCAGTTTGTGAAATGTCATGGACAACAGAAAAAGAGGATGGGTATTTTTTCAAAAAACCAGGAATTGTTGATGATAACGAATTTACGCAAGCATATCAACAATGGATAGACACTAATTATCCAGGCGTTAAATTAAATTCTGGAATGATTTGCTTTTTAGATGGTGTTATTGAACATTATTTATTTTATGAATTAGACCGTGACGGTCATATTAATAATGTTGTGTTGACTTTTAAAGAAGAATGTGAAAAATTAGTATCTATTATAAACAAAAACAAATAAAAAAATGAAAATTAAAATTTTAGCATCGTTATTGCTTATTGTTGTTTTATTCGCAAGTTGTGTAAGTTCACAACCTGACGTGGTAAATTGTTTATCAGGAAAAACTTATGGCTTTTGGGGTGGATTGTGGCACGGTATTATTGCGCCTATTTCTTGGTTAATCAGTTTGTTTAATGACAATGTAGCTGTTTATGCAATTAAAAATAATGGTGGATGGTATGATTTTGGATTCTTATTAGGTATTGGCGCTTTTGCTAGAGGAACTTACTCTTTAAAAAAATAAAATGAAAAACGTAGAAACTATTATTCAAGATGTAAGTGAGAGACCTATAAAAACATTAGCTGCATTTGATTTCCTTTATGATTTAAGAGGAAATATAAAAATTGAAGAAAAAGAATATATTTTGCTTGATATTGAAGATGTTATTAAAGATGGCATTCTTTCAAGAAGAGTAAGAGTATATCACACTTAAAATTTGTTTTTATTATATAAATTGACCAGATTTTTATCTGGTCTTTTTTGTTTAATTTTGTGTTATGAAACCAACAAAAAATAGACATTATTGTATTGATGCAAATAAGCCTAAAATGCTTTTTGAAAATGAAAAGAAAGCAAATAATTTTATTAAATTCAATGCAGAAGAAATTTTATTGAATGAAGGAAAAGCACCTAATAGAACTTATTTCTGTATTTCTTGTGGTGGTTGGCATGTGACGAGTATATCAGGAATTTTTCTTAAAAAAAGTAAAGTTCAAAAATACTTTGATGATATTGAATTTAAAAAGAAAGCAGAAGAAATAGAAAAAGAAAATATAAGGTTATTGCGTTTAAAAGAAATTGAAAAAGCAAAAGAAGAAAATAAAGCTTTAATTAAAAAAGCACAACAAGAATTTTCTGTGCTAAATAATTTGGAGTTTAATAATATGCAATGTGAAATAATGCAGTTAAAAACCGTTAATGACGTAAATATATTAACTGATGCTATAAACTCGATTTGTGAGCGCCTTATGACAGCTAAAATGACTTTAAAGCAACGCAAAAGCTTAGTGAAACAAATTGAAAAATATTTAGTTCAACCAAATGAAATATAATTTTTAGATTTTAAAAAATTTAACTTTACAATATAATAAAACTAAAAAATATGTGTTTACGCCATAAATTCAAAGCTATTGTAAGTAGATATATTTCTTTTAATTCTAGAGATATTGTTTATGAGTGTCAAAAATGTAAAAAAAGGAAATTAAAAAGAAAAACATTTTCTTTCGATCAGCCACTTGAAATAGACACAACAATTGGTATGACTTCAAATGATATTGACGAAATACTAAAAGGCCAAGAAGTTAAAAAGATATACTAAAAATTTAGAGTCATTATAAATTATATTTGTAATATAAAATTAAAAAACATGGCAAAGTTAGCAAATTTAGGATATTATTTCGCTGGTAACGGTTTAGTTGTAGCTGACAAAAATAGTGAATTGTTTGGAGATTATGCTAAAGTAGCACATATCTTAGGCAAACCTAATCAACAAATTGAAAATGGCGAACATCTTAAAGTTCGTATTTTTAAAAACTATATTGCAAAAGTTAACCTAAGTTATAGTGAAATAAAAAACACGATAAAGAAACAAATTGAAAAAAATTATCCAGATTCTGATTTTGAATTTGAAGATGATTTGGCTAATCCATAACAACTAGAAAGTTTAAAATTTATCTTTGTGTTATAATAAAAACAAAATGAAAAAACTATCAACAGATCTATTTGACTATAATAAGAAAACTAATTCTTTTGTAGAAGAAATAAGCACTCTTTATTTTACAACGCCAATAAGTAGCGAAAAAGGCTTTGAATATTCAATTGATGCTCATCAAACATTTAAAATTGGTGATAAAATTGAGTTAACAAATCCTAAAACAAATAACTCAAAAATTTTTGAATGTTATACGATTGATAAGGATCCATCAGGAGAAGATATTTATGGTTGGAGGTTTAAAACAGATTGTGGGATTGGATTGTTAATCATCAACGATTAGAAAAGAACATTACTATCTTTATATTATAATAAAAACAACAAACAATGAAATTAATAATTGATTTAAAGCCGCAAACATACAAAAACAGATTTAAAGATGTAGCTCATTCAAGAGCAACTGGTTCTTACTGTTATACAATTGGGACTTATGGCACATTTTATTCAAAATTAGGTCCGGCAAAGGCAGATGATAATATTGTTGTGCTTCGTAGTAGAAAAGTCAATAAAAAGGTTGTACAGAAAAAAGTCAAAAACAAAAAGAAGCTTTCATTTATCAACAAACAAACTGGTGAAAGTTTTGTCCCGGAAATGATTACACAATCTACGGTTATTCGTCAAAAAGAATGGACTGTAGAGAAATTTGAAATTCCTAAAGCTGTTATGTCCACAATGAAATTGCAAGTTAAAACTGTCACTACAAAAGGTGGCGATAAAATTAAATTTGAAAAAAGATAAAAAATGGCTGAATTAATAAAAGACATCACCGGAAAAACACCAAATTTATATGATGTAATTTGTTTTAATCCGCCTAGGTGGAAGGGAGTTGTTCTAGGCTTAATAATTAATTTTTCTAAAGCAGGTTATCCAATTTATTTACTTTTAGAAGATTTAGAAGGATATGGTGGTACAGTTAAAGAAAAAATAGAAAAGTATTTGGAAACGATTTATGGTGGTGAAGTTACACAAAGTGTAAAAACTGGATTTGTCATAGTGGATAATTATCAGTTTCAATAATAATGGAAATGACAAAAAACCAATTAGAAGAAAAGTTAATTGAAATTCTAAAAGTTTTTGGTGTTAAAGATTTAAATTCAAAATTAACTTGTTTGACAATCGATGTTTATTTTAAATTAAATGAAAATCTAATTTCTGAAAATGAAGTCGAATGGGAATTTATTGAAGAGGTGATAACGCCTATAGTCGGTCATGAAAGGTTTCAATTGTACAAATTAACATTAAAACCTGACGGTTTTTCTGAATTTGAATTAATCATCGAATTGTAAAAAAAAATTTGGTTGTTTAATTTTTCGTTTTTAAATTTGCTTATTATTAACCAAAAAAGTAAATATGCAAAATTTAGAAAAATTAAACGTCTTATTAGAAAACGTAAAAGCAGACGCAGAAAAGTTTTATTCAAACGGTAACGCTTCTGCAGGCACTAGACTTCGTAAAGCAATGCAAGAAGTAAAAGTCTTAGCCCAAACAATTAGAACAGAAGTTTCTGAATTGAAAAACGAAGCTAAAGCTTAAGAAAAGTCGTTCCTGTTTTGTTTTCAGCTTGTTAGAGCTGTTTAAAAGTTAAAGCAAGTAAAGTGTTTATCATCAAATTAAAGGTGCTTAAATCGCTTTATTTGCTTTACTATTTAATAATAATGCCACATTAGTATTTATCATCAATTTAATTAATATTAAAATAATTTGTTAGAATTATGAGACAAAAAATCAACAAAAGAAAAAACCTTTTAAAAGGAAATGCAGTAAATCAATTAATTCAACTGTATAAAAGAGCACAAAACAAAACACTGTTTAATATTCACAATCAAACAGATGCGTCTGAATTTGGAGCAAAAGCTTTTAAAATTATCGAAGAAACAAATGATGAGCTTAAATTAGCTCGTTTAGAAAAAAGAAAAGATGTTACAGGTAAAATTTTATATGTTCAGTTATTAGAAACTACTAAACTTGAACATGTTGTAAAGAAAAAACCAGTTTTAATTGAACGAGCAATTTCTTCTTTATCTTATGAAGATCTTTTGAAATACCAAGAAAAAATGAATAAAGACCATTCTGGAATTGCAAAAAATATGGTTTCATGGTTGATAAGAGGTTTTGAACGTGCCAATAAAATTTTTGATAAATATTCAGATTTGCCATATGAAAATCTAAACCATTATTTAAGAGTTCATTGGGGAAATAATGTCTATAAAGCATTACAATGGGACAATATGAAAAATCATTTAGAGAAGAACTTTAAAAACAAATAATTTAAAAGGAACTTTTTTTAGTTCCTTTTTTTAGATGTTTTAAGTCATATCTTTATCTTATAAAATTAAAACAATGAAAGCAAACTTTTCAAAATTCATAAATAAAACACCAAACATAAAAATTTCAGGTGAATTAAGCTATCATCCTAAATTTCTTTTTGATCCTAAATATCAATATGAAATTGATTTTGATGTGAAATTATCTAACGGTAAAAACTTACAACGTGGTTATGTTTGGACTGATGAACAAAAAGAAAGCTTTATTCTTTCTCTATTTAAAGGAATTCATTTCCCGCCTCTTTATGCAGTTCATTTTAAAAATAATAATGGCAACACTTCAATTTTCAAAATAATTGATGGAAAGCAACGTCTTTCTACAATTAAAGATTTTATGGAAGATAAATTTCCGGTAATCAGCAATGAAGGCGAAGAGTATCTATATTCTCAACTTGATGAAGAAACTCAAAGAAAAGTTTGGAATGCCGATCTTCGTTTTCATCTTTATCATGAATATGAAGACACAAGATTAACTGATGAACAATTAGTAGACTGGTTCGATCATCTTAACTTTTCTGGTACGAAACAAGATATTAACCACATCGTAGAATTAAGAAAATCTCTTTAAAAAAACTTGGCATTTTAACTTTTAGAAACTAAAAGTCTTATATTTGCCGTATAAAAAAAATAAAAACTATGTTATTGTTAAATACAAACCCAGTAGCTATCTCTTTCTGGATAGGATTATTCGCTTGCATTTCTATTTATTATATTTGTAATGCAATTGTAAAAATAACAAGAATTAAAAAAGGCTTGCCAGAAAATGAAGAAGAAGAATAAAAATCCTAAAACTCCAAAAAAACAAAGTTCAATTGAAAGAGAGAATCAAAAAGAACAAGGTTTTTTCGATGGCAGGTTTTCACAAAAGATAGTTCAGAATAAAAAGAAGAAAAAAGAAAAGTATAAAAAGCGTCGTGTTGAGGATTATTATTCAGATGATGATTAAAAAATTGAAAGATGGATTGGTTTACAAATATTTTAATGATTTTAACAGTTATAGGTTCAGCTTATGCCGTTATTTTTACAACTGCAAAAATTAATACAAATGATGAAAGAGGAAAAAAGATTTCTTCTTTACTGAAATATTCTTCATATTTATATCTCACTTTGGTTTTGATATTAATCGTATTAGTTTCAAAAAACGGACTTTAAAAAAATGGACGAAGTAGATGAACGGATAGATAATTCAATTAAGAAAATAAATTGAGTTATTGACGGTTTAGGTTTAACAGGTTTTGAATTAGAAGATATTTCAGAACTTGAATGGGATTGGATTGTTCAAAATTATAATATAGATTAAGAATTATGCACTTAAACGTCTTAAAAGATAAATTTTCAAATAAACAACATTACTCTGTTAAAGAGATTAAAGAAATTATCACAGTTTTTGAACAAGGTGAATTCTTAAAAATGGATCATGTAATTGTTCCAGGCAAATTAAAACCAACGGTTGTTAGGAAAGGCGATATCTTTTTTGCTGCTGTTGGAGGAACTTATCACCCAGCGATTGTTTTTAAAGTAACCAAAACCAAAGCTTATTTTGTTGGGTTAACAACAGATCAAAGAATGGGTGTTGAATTGGTTAAAAGTAGATTTTTCAAAGACACTTATTTTTCACAATCAATCTCATTTTTCAATATAAATGATTCTAATAATCGAAAATTTTTAGGAGTATTTGATAATAGAATTCAGTTGAATAAATTTTTAAAAAATTTGAAAGAGTATTATAATTCAATTTTATAAATATGAAAGTTAAAAATAGATATTTGTAGTTAACCAAATCAGTTAACTCAAATGCAACACAAAACTTTTTTAAAGAAAACCACATGTCGTAAAACATACAAAATATACATTAATAATAAAATTTATGACTGGTGTTATGGCGAAGGATGGCATTATAAAGGAAAAACAACTCAATTTGAAGCGAGAGCTTTAAGAAGTTGAAAAATTATAGAAAAAATCAGTGGAAGGAATAAGTTCTTTCCACTTTTTCTTTTAGAACAATTAAAAATTAAATTTGCATTAAAACAAATAGAATGATTAAAGACTTAAGTGAAGATCAGATTAGAGAATTTATTAAACTTTATGATTATAAAATTCCTTACATTAAGGAATACAAATATTATCTTGAACTACAATCTAAAGTTGACGGTTCTCTTTTAGACAAATTAGATAACTTTTTGCTTTCATGGGAAAAATATTTACAGTCTGGCAAAACTTCTTATAAAAAATACAAGCTTGCATTAATCGATCAATGTATTGAACAATGTAATAGAATTTCTGAAAACATAAAACAAATGCCTTTAATTGAAGACGGTCTTTCTCTTAAAGATAACAAGTATGTTAATGGAACTTATATTTCAATTGATTTAGTTGAAGCAAATCACAATGCTTTTTTTGATATGGTGCTTGATGGAAACTTAGATGAAATTCCATCTTTTGAAGTTTATTTCTCTGAAGATTTAAATTATGATGCTGCTTTAATAAATGCAAAATCTGTTAGGCAATTCATTTATGGCAATCTTAATCCTAAACGTCAAATAAGACACGAGCGTCGCTCAATTAAGCGAATTATTGAATTGATTGATACTTACATTGAATCAAAAGAATATCACGGTAAATTAGAGATTTTTAATATAAACTCTGATGAAGTTGTTTTGAAATTTTCTGATGAATTATTTGAAGGAGAAGATGTTCAAATTTATTTTGATTTAAAAGACTATCTTTTAAATAATTCTTTAGAAAAACAAATTACGGTTCCTTTTCGTGTTGAAATGATTACTTATGATATTGTTTCAAATTGTTTTGATGAAAATGTGACAATTAAATACAATGTCACCAGGGATAAAAAAAGTTTATTTGCTGTAGAAGGGAATCGTTACTTTTTATATTTTAAATTTTTATTAGATGAAAGTCGTGAACTTTGTGATAAAGATTTATATTTTCAAGTAGATGGAAAACTAGCTAAATGGGTATTATAAAATGAGTTATTTTAAAACTGAAAAAGAAAAAGATGCTGCAATGAAATGGTTTAATTCATTGAGTGAAGACGCTAAAATTGTCGTCTTAAAAAATTTACATTTGATTAATCCAAATAGGAAAGAAATTCATAAGCTTTGGAAAAGCTCTCCAAATTTTGTAAATTGGATTAGTAATCTTTAGAAACAATTTTATTTACTTTTGTTTTAAAATAAAAACAATGGAACTATATAGAGAACTTGAAAAATATAAAGGTAAAACTTTAGAAGAAGTAATTGAAATTGAAAAGAAGCTCAATGAAGAAAGACTTGCGAGGTATGAACAGGAAAAGCAAGACGAAAAAGATTTGATTGAGAATATGATAAAACAAAAATATTACAAAATAGATTTTAACGGTTTATCTGTTGCATATATCGAAATTGTAAAATTTAGTTCTAATGAAAAGAAGATAAACTGGATTACTACTTATGTAGATTCGAAAAGATTTTCTATACAATTAGAAGAAAGACCAATCAATTTAATATGGTTTAGAAATAGAAATTCTACAAATCAAAAAGTAAGTGAAATTACTAAAGATCAATTTGATTTCATTATGTCGCTTTTTGAATCTAATAAAGAAAAAATTAAAACAGAAAGAATTTAAAATGAATAAATATATCACGGTCGCATTTCCTTATCCTAGTGGAAGTGGACTTCATGTTGGTCACTGGTATAATTATGCCATAGTTGATTCCTATTGTAAAATTCAAAAATATAAAGGTGATACTGTTTTTCAACCTTTCGGTTTTGATGCTTATGGTTTACCTGCAGAGAATTATGCAAGAAAAGTAGGAGGCGACCCTAGAACAATTACAGATCAAAATATTGCAAATTTCAAAAAAGAAATGGAGAGAATGAATACTTCTTTTGAAGTATTATTGTCTACACATTCTTTTGAATATTCACGTAGAACACAGTGGCTTTTTAATTTGTTATTAGACCACGGTTTAGCTTATAAAGCAAAAAGAGAACAGGATTATTGTTCTAGTTGTGAAACAGTCTTAGCAAAAGAACAAGTCAAGGAAGAACATTGCGAAAGATGTGGAACTAAAACAGAGATTAAAGATCAAGAACAATGGTTTTTTAAAATCACTGATTATAAACAACGTCTGATTGATGATCTTAAAAAAGTAAATTACCCTGCCAAAACAGTTAAACAACAAATTAATTGGTTAAATAACTTAACTGATTGGAGTGTTTCAAGACAAAGGAAATGGGGTTGTTCAATACCGATTGAAGGTGAAGAAGATACTTTAGATACTTTTGTTGATAGTTCATTTTATACTATTGAATATGATAGAACTAGGCCTGTTGACATTTATGTGATAGGTAATGAACATGCTTGTATGCACTTGATTTATTCACGGTTTATCTGTAAATTTCTTTATGACATTGGTTATATTAACTTTGATGAACCTTTTCTAAATGTAATTCATCAAGGGATGATACTTGGTGAAGACAATGAAAAAATGTCTAAAAGCAAAGGAAATGTAGTTAACCCTGATAATTATGAGCCACAACTTTTGAGAATGTATTTGATGTTTATCAATCATTATTTTGAAGGAGGAAAATGGCAGGATAATGGTTATAAAGGAATTGAAAAATTTGATCGTAGATTAAAAAAATGGACAAGCGAAACTGGCTATAGTACATTTGATGATTTTGAAATTATTTTCGAGCAGTTTAAAGAGAAAATATTTGGTTATTTTGAATCTTGGAAGACAAATAAAGTTGTTTCTGAATGGATGATTTTTTATAATTCAAATAAAAATAAAACTTTAAATGAATCACAATCTAAAAAATTAATTGAATTTTTTGAAGTTTGTTTTTAAAAAATAAGTTATGTTAGAAAATTTAAGTTTAATAAAAGAAAATTTGCCTAAATTAATTTTAGAAGCAATTAAAGAAAATCAAATTAAAACTTTGTATATTGATTATCATAAACCTTATGTTAGTCGTATTTGGTTTAAGTATAAAAACCTAAGAGTCTTCTTACATAAAATTGAACCTTGTGATGACAGAATTGAATCTTTGTATCACCCACATGAGTGGGATAGTGCTATGGAGATTTTAAAAGGCAAATATGAAATGGGAATTGGACATAGTTCAACTAATGAAACTCCAAAAACTGATTGTCGGCTTATTCTTGGTGAAGGATGTAAATATGAAATGACCGAAAAGGACGGTTGGCATTATGTAAATCCAATTGATGATCCTTGTTATACTTTAATGGTAACAGGTGAATTAAATGGTCGTGAAATGCCTATAACACCTAATAAGCCATTTAGAGAATTAAATGAAAATGAAATTGCAGATCTTTTAAAAGTTGTAGGTTTTAATGACTCAATTCGATTAAAAGAACTTTCTTTTTTAATTTCAAATAAAAGTTAGAACTTAAAAAAACTATCTTTACATTATAATAAAAACAGCAAATAATGAGAAAAGGATACCACGATTACAAATTTTTAGAAGATAAAAAAACTTTAATTGGTGTTAGCTTAGGCTATGACTTTTGCGCAGAACATGAATGGGGAGTTAAGAAACTTTTAGATAACTTTGGCGTCCCTGAAGGCAAATGCCTTTTCAATGACTCGAAAATAAAAAAAGTAAATTCTACTGGTGGCTTTTTCAACAAAAAAGAAAAACAACTAATAATCTATAAAGAAAAAGATGGAATTGGTTTGCTTCGCTCATTAAATTCTTATAGTTCTTTTGAATATGAAAGTTTCGATGATTTAATCCCTTATGATTTAAGATTTTCAATTGGTACAGCCTCTTTTAAAGAAAAAGGGTTAGTAACCGCCTGGGACGGTGAAGAGTTTGGAGTTATTTCAAACGATACTGAAAAGCTTAAAGAACTCTATAATGAGTTTTTAAATAAAAATGTTTGCTTTAAATTTTTAGGCAGTGACAATCCTTTTGGTGGTAACGGTCTTTGTATTTTGATTGTAGATAGAACACCACAATCTATTAAAGACAAACATGACAATCTAATCAAAGATTCAATTGCTTTAGAAAAAGAAGTGAAGATTTCTGGTTTGAAAAAATTAATGGACTCAAAGAAAAAATCTAAATATAGCAATGATTATGATCCTAATAAAGGACATAAAGATTGGATGGCTTTATCACCTAAAAGAGCAAATACAAAAGACAGTAAAACTAAATACAACTTTTTGGTTTGGGCAAACTATCCAGATGGTGATGATAAAGGTTATGGTTGGTACACTTGTGAAGATGTAATGGAGTGGTTGAAAACTCCTAATATCAAATTGAGTGAAGTAAAAGAAAAGAATAACCCTAAGCCAAATCCTGAAACACATACAATTTCAGGTCATAAGATCCCAAAAAAAGTTCGTGAACAATTAAAAAACAAGTAAATGACCGAGTCAGAAAAATATTTCAGAAAATTAAAAAAACTAATTAAGAATCCTCCTAAAGGTTTAATGGTTAGATATGACTACATGGGAACTTGTTTATATGTAGTCGCAAGTGACGCAGACTTCATAGATAATGAAAAACCAAAAACTTCTGCTATCATTGGGAGTACAACGCCACAAAATGGGCAAGGATATAGTGCATCAACAGGGTATGAGTTTTCTTCTATAATTGGAACAATTGATGTTGATATGGAAGCAATGCAACATCAACAAAGTTAGAACAAATAAAATTTAAATTTACAATATAAAATTATGGAACCATTAGACTATTTAGGGAACCCTATTTCAATTGGAGATGAAGTAATCTTCTCAAATAACCAATATAGAGTTTTAATGACTGGGACAGTCATTTCAATGGCGCCACAAAGTGTTGTTATTGAATTTATTTGGTCCGATAGAAAGAAAACTTTAAGACAATTTTTTGGTCAGTTAATTGTAAAGTCAAAACTATAATGAAAAAAAATAATATTTGTGTGTTTATTGCAACACCTGAAGAACTTGAAATTGCAAGAAAAAT
The DNA here is from genome assembly GCA_026541955.2 of Simalia boeleni. Lineage (NCBI taxonomy): Eukaryota > Metazoa > Chordata > Lepidosauria > Squamata > Pythonidae > Simalia > Simalia boeleni. Next base: position 19,375 of record JANKYG020259090.1, read on the forward strand.
CTTATTAGCAAAAGATCAAAAAATTGATCTTTATACTTTTAAATTAGATAAAGAGCAAAGTAGAAATTATTTGAAGTTTTATGAAACTTATGGTGATTGGGGATTATCAACATCAACAGGTAAAAATGAAATTAATATTTATGAATTAGATAAATTCTTATAAAATGGCAATGTCATCAACTAAAATAAATGGGAAAACAGTAACAGTCTATGATGGCATTTATTATATAGAGCATTTACATAATAAGTATCCTCATAAACCAATAACTTATGGTGATTTAAAAAAAATGGATCTTCAAGACGGAGATGAAATTTTTTCTTCTTATGATCATGATGAAGGTTATAGTTTTTCGGTTCAAAGAAAAATTTATTTAACTGAAGAACAAATTGCAAAAATTAAATCTGATCGAGAAGATACTGAAGAAAAAAACTGGAAACGAAAGTTAGAACAATATAATAATCTTCAAGAAGAAATTTTTAAAAATCAACCTAGGAAAGATGTTATAAAAATAATCCTTCAATTAAAAGAAAATTTTAAAGACCTTGATATTAAAGGTTATCAGTATTCATTGCTTGGTGAAACAGGCTTTGTGATTCAAGTTAAAACAAGTGATAACGGTTCATTAGAGTCTTTTTATGAAACTGAATCTACATTAACACAATTATTTTTGCGAAAGCATCCTTCTATTAGTTTGATAACAACTGAAGATATTAAAGATCTTGTTGGATTCAATATTTCTGATTTTAAATTGTTGTGGACAATTTAGACGGTCTTTTTAATATCTTTGTTTTAAATTAAAAAAATATGAAAAAACAATTTTACAAAGTTGGTTGCTACTTTATCGCTATTTTCTTATTAGGATTTGTAATTTTTAAATTATTTCAATTTAACGTCCAATATAAATTTGAAAAGAAAGTTGAAAAGATGAATGATAGTATGGAAAAATGCAAAAACGCGTCAATCTATCTTACAAATTTAAGAGATAATTTACAAATATTGTCTAAAAATGACAGTACTTTAAATAAAGATTCTCTAAGACAAGTCTTTTTTAATGCAAAAGATAGTTGTATAAGACTTTGTGATTCAGCTTATCTTGCAATCGATGATGTTGTTGGATATAAAAAATACTCTTCAATAATCAAATTAAATGATTCATTAAGAATAAAATTGGATAGAGGTGGCAAATAATAAATACTATCAAAATAGGGGAGTTAAAAGAAATAAAACTCCCCTACAAAATATTGTTTATTATGTTAGAATAGCTCATCTTAAAGAAGACGTAGATAAATCTAAGTATGAACAATATAAATATGGAGAAGGTTATTTATCTTTGTCATGGGAATATCAAAAAGAAAAAATAAGATATTTTCATGGTTTTATTACATTGGACGATCTCCAAAAATTAATTGGAAACGAACAGATAAGGAAATTAAAACACGGGAAAAGGGAATTTATAGTTCAAAGAAGAATAGACGGTAAAAACATTTAAAATGGAAGAAGATTATAAAGAATTTAAAATCAAAGTCACAAAAAAGAAAGTAGATACTCCAAATGGAGAGAAAGATCAAATTTATTATGAAATTTATAAATCTAAAAATTTTTTATTCAAAGATAACATGAATATTAACGGTTCTATAAATTTCACATCAGAACGTCAAGCAATTAATGACGCTAAAAAGAATATCGATACTTTAATTCGTTTAAAAGTACTTTAGAACTTAAAAATGCTATCTTTACTTTATAATAAAAACAAATAAAAATGGCAAAGTTCGAAAAATACCTCTTCAAAAGATCACAAAACCAAACTTGGTATCTGGTTCTTGAAACTCTTCAAGATGTTTTAGGTTATTGTGAAATGGATACAAAAAAATATGTAAAAGCCTTACCTTCTTTAAAAGAAAAAGAAACTTACTCACACGTATCTGGCCGTGATTATGTCCTCTCAATTACTCTTCAATTAGCTGCACTACGCGATGAAGCACAAACTAAATTAGGTGCTTTAGTTGACTTTACTGCTAAGAAAGCAAGCGGAATGATGAAATGCTTCATTGATAAAGGAGCTATTATTATCAACGAAAATGGCGGGTGGTCTGATAAAAAAGGTATGTTTGAAATTCATGATATGGAAGTTCTTGAAGAAAAATACACCAAAGAAGATAGTTATGATTGGTTTTAGATTCTACTTCATTTAAACATGAAGTTTTAGTTCTTGAAAACGATAAAACCTTCCCAAAGATTTCATTAAAAGAAGCGATGAATCTTGAACCAAATGAAGTTGATGCAATTTGTAATCTAACTGAAAAATCACCTGAAGAAATCTTTAAACAAATAATGACTCATAAGACAATTTTCATTAAAACAATAGGACTTGATAAAAATCAAATTGAACAATTTGTTAATCTTTTTAATTTGATTGATTCACCTAAGAACGTAATCATTAAAACTTATCAAAAAGGAAAAGAAAACATTACTTCTACAAGAGGATTTAAAGAAGTATCACATAAACATAATATAAAATTTGCATAATGAATTTTTTTGAAGATTATTTTTCAGTCGTAGCAACTGATGAAGACTTATTAAGGTTAAAAGGAATGTCTGGATTTAGCAAATGTATTTCAGATGTTGATGGTGTTCAATCAGTTGTTAGCCATACTGAAGAACATGACGGAGAAACTTATATCGTTTTTACTCCAATTGATGCCACATTTTTTGCTTTATTTTGTTCTTATTCAATTAACGATTTAACTGATGAGAATTTTAAAGCTATTTTTAATTCAATGCCTTTCTTAACAAAAAACTATCTTAATCAATGAGAAAAAAGATTAAGAAAAAACTTTATCTAAATCAAGAACTGGAAGTTGGTGATATAGTTCACGCGCCTTGTTCTATTGCTAAAGTAATCGAAATTTTATATGAAGATGGGAACAAAAGAAGACGTGTAATATGTCAAGACCTTGTTATTCTGTCATTACGTTATCTTCAAGAAAAAGACGAATTGCAAAAATGTTTCTTTTTTACTACTGATTGTAAAAAAATAAGATTAAGTCAACAAAAAAGAATAATTAAAAAATTTACTTATGAAAAGTAAACAAGAACTTCTGAAAATTTTTTTAAATAATACTGCAGATTTTAGAACTGGATTATGCAATTGGACTGGTATATTATGGATTAAAAATCTAATTTCAGAAAAAGAATATGATTTTTTATCTGAATTAATTGATTCTAATCCAACTAAAAAATATAAATCTGTAAACGAACTTTATTTTTGGAAAAAAGGAAATATAAACCCAAGGATTAAATTTCTTAAAAAACATTTATCTTAATGAAAAAATATCTATGGTTTATACGGTTGCTATTTATCACATTTTTATTGTGGGTCGCAATTATATTGTGGACAATACCAGAAATGTTTTATATGTTAATTACAAAAGAACCTTCAAGAGTAGCAAAATTCCTTTTCAGTAAAATTGGGTTATAATTTTTTAGAAACATTAATTTGTATCTTTATCTTATAAAATAAAAACAATGCAACACAAAGCGCCCGATATGTCCAAAATCCCAGGTGGATGGGAAGACAATTCAACACTTAATTTAAACGGAAACAAGAGTGTAAAGATAGATTATCTTTTTAAAGTAATTAATCGACTTGATTCAAATTTGATTAAAGAATACTTCGAAACATCTAAAAATTGGCAAGATGTGTCAATTCAAGGAATGACAGAAGGGAAAAATTTCAATTCGAAAAAAGGAAGTTCAAGAACAACTTTGTTCAATGCAAACTTATCTGAACAAATCTTCGAAAGATATATTAAAGGGAATATTCATTCTACAATCAAAACTCATTCTCGTAGTTTTACTGATTGTTGGCAAGATGTTGAAGACAAAAACCCTGAATGGGAATTAGTTGGAATGTCGCCAATGTTACGTTACATGGTTTACGAAAATGATGGACAGCATTATCCACATTATGATGCCGGATATTTTTATGAAGATGGGATTCACCGTACTTTAAAATCTGTTGTTATTTATCTAACTACAAATGAAACTGGAGCAACTCGTTTTATTGAAGATAATCAAGCATTAGAATTACAATGCAATCGAAACAATGAAGATTGGGATCGCCCTGCTTATTCATACGAAGTATTTTCAAAATTTTTACCACAAGAAGGAAGCATTCTAATTTTTGATCACCGTTATTGTCACGATGTTGAGCAGTTTTTACCTAAAGATAAAAATGAACGTAGGATAATTATTCGTGGTGATTTAATCTATAAACTTAAAAAATAAAATGGAAGGATACTTAGGTGAAACAAAATTAGACTGGAAACAAATTCCTGAATTTAAAGATTTCACATATTCAGATTGGACATTATACTTTATTGATCGTTATGGTTTGATTGAAGGCTCGCATCATAAGCAATGGCTTTTGGATATTATTGCTAGAATCAATAATGGTTGTAAAATAGAATTAAAGCAAGCAAAATGGAAAGATGGCACTTTTGAATTTAGAGTAGATGTGCTTGATGATTCTAAAAAATATAAAGATTGGGTAAAAGAATGGGAAGAAGATGATGAAGGCGAAATATGCAATCAATGGTTAGAAAATGATGGTATTGCACCATAAAAGAAGACAGATATGTTTTTAGAAAAAATAGAAATTTTGCGTAATGTTTATTTAAATGTTATTCGAAATGAGCAAAAAGATCGTTTTAAAGTTGTGACTAAAACTTATAAAGAAAAAGTTTTAGAAGATTCTCCTATTGATAAAATACGTCCATGGAAAAGAAATTATGTAGATAAAATTACAAAGCAAGATGAATTTTTACTTTTCAAAAAAGGTTTTAGTTTAACTTTTGAATCTGAATTGACAATTATTGTTGGAGATAACGGTTGTGGTAAAACTTCTTTGCTTGAACATATCAAACCTAAAAAAGAAGGATTTGGAAATTTATTTTCAGGTTTAACTGAAGAAGAATATCAAAAACAAAGAGCGGCAAAGTATTTGTTAAATGATACACGAAAACTAACTTATGTAAAACAACCTGAATTATTAGTGATAGAGAATTCGATTCACAAAAATTCTTTTATTGAAAAATTTCAAGAAACAAAATTAAATCCAAATACTAATTTTGGCGCTGTTGAACTTCTAACAATGTGGGATATGCAAAGTTTTTCAAATGGCGAAAACACTTTGGATTTTTTAAACTCATTAAAACACGTCAAAAATAGCCTTATTATTTTGGATGAACCTGAGACGTCTCTTAGTATCAAATCAGTTAAAAAGACAAAAGAAATCGTCGGAGAATTAATTTCAAATGGCAACCAAGTTATTATAATTACTCACCATCCATTATTAATGGAATTAAGTGATAAGGTTTATGATTTCGAAAAGAAAAAAATGGTTGATACTAAAAAATACATTAAAAACCAATTGAAATGAAATATATATTCAAGTTAAGACATAAAAAAACAGGTTTGTTTTTAGAGCATGATTTTAACTGTTTATTAGGAAAAAATGGCCGTGAATGGAAAACCCAAAATGCTGCAATTAATTTTTTAAATAATCGACAAATTTTAACTTGGACTCCATTTAATAAAATTCCTAGTGATATTAGAGATTTTGCTAAAGAAAATTTAGGTGGAAGAAGAGTTATAAATGGAGATTTTATTAAAAAGTATTTTGAAGTGGTAAAATTTGAATTGGTTGAGGTTGAAATTTTAACTTTAGAAAGTTAATTTGCTACTTTTGTTTTAAATAATAAAAACAATGAAAAATTTATTTCTTGAAAACGGTTTACTTTCTGAATCAGAAGACTTTTTAAGTGACTTAAAAGATTTTGGAATTGAATTCGATGATGTAATTGAATCTGCCCATTATGATGTCAATAAAGAGCGAGTTTATAAAGCAGTTATGACTTGTGAAAATCTCTATTTCCAAAGTACATTTACAAGACCTGAACAAATATATTCTATTGCCAAACTTCTTTTAACTAAAGAAAACCCAACAAATGTTTATTTTTATTCACTTGCTTTTGAAAGCATGGAATATATCTTTAAGTCAATTTTTGGAGAATATCAAATTAAAGAACTTAAAGACAAAGGTGTAAAATTCTTCCAATATAATTATGGGGAAGAAGAATTTGAAAAAGCATTTGAAGAGTTGGATCTTTATTCTTTTATTCCTAAATACCTTGACTCTTTAATCACTAACTTTTATGATTTAGGCTTTAAGATAAAAATAAATGATGTCAAAGCTTTTGGAAAAGCATTTAACACACTTAAAAATGGAGATGTTTTAGATGCTTATCATGAAACTTATAATGATAAAAAGAAATATTGGGGAGTTTGGGTAGAAGGCAATGGTGAAAAAGTTAAATTAGTTGTTTCAGATAATTACTTTGAATGGGAGCTTGATGAAAGTAGCTATGGAAAAGCAGTTGCTGTTTTACAATATCTTGCAAGTTTATCGGCAATGCCTGACAAAGAAAAATTTGAAAATATTCCAGTCAAAGATTGGCTTGAAATGATAAAATTGAGTCCTACAAAAAAAGGACAAGAAAACATTGATATGTTAATCAATATGTTTTTGGATGAGTTTGGTTTAGAAAAAAGAATGAACCGATCAATAATTATAAAAACACTAGACAATTACAAAAGCAAACATAATTACATTTTTGAACAATAAAGAAAGGCTGGAAATTATCCAGCCTTTTATATTGAATTTATTATCTGTTTTCTTATTTCATTTTGTTTAAATAAACAATAATTTTCTTCTACGTGCTCTTTCAATTCAAGTCCTTTATCAATCAAAAATAATTTATCATTTTTTAGTTTTAAAATAAGTCTTACCCAATCATGATGATTATCTGCAAGCAATATTTTTCTTTTATCTAATTTATTGTTATAAGGAAAAACATTTGAAGCAATAACTGGTATTCCTTTACATCCAGCTTCTAAGATTTTTAAATTGCTTTTACAATTATTAAAGAAGTTATCTTTTAATGGAACTAATGAAACATCTATTTCATTATAAAGATCCATATAATTTTCAAGTGGCTTGAAATCAAAATGTTTTTTATTTTGAAAAGGAATTTGATTAAACATTTCAATACTTTCAAGATTATTTGATTTCAAACCCAAAAAATTAAAGTCTATGTTTGTTTCAGCGATATACTTCTTATTAATTATTTTAAGATCTTCTACATGAGAAAAGCCACCACAATATCCAAACTTTGTATTTGTTATTTCTTTAGGTTGATAAACAAATTGGTCATAACCAAAAGGTAAGGCATTCTTAATAATTTCAACTTTTGGATTGTATTTTTTACAAAGGAAATAAAGAATTTTATTTGTTACGGTAACATAATCTGCATTTTTAATAAACTCAATAGTTCTTTCAAAGACTTTATTTTTTATGAAGCTATTATAGAGATAGTGAGTGTTATTTAAAAGCCAATAATCATCTAAGTCAATTATATATTTGAATCCATATTTTTCTCTTTCTTCAAAGAAAAATTCATCATATAAGTGTGGAAACCTATTAAAAATATAGACATCGCAAGTTTTATAGTCTTTGACGATGTCTATTTCTTTTAAGTATTTAAATGGCAATATTATTCTATGATAATCACAAGCTGATCCCTCATTTGCATTAAGAAAAACCTTCATTGTATCCTAAATATATTTGGTTATTATCTATTTTTTTTATGTTAGATTGAAATATTAAACTGTTTTTTTCTATAAAGATATTTTTTTCATCCATATTATAATTTATAGAAGGATTTTGATGATATTGGTCTTCACTAAAAATAAAGAATGGCGTTTTATTAAAACATAAAATTTCTCCATTAGATAAAGAAGAACGCCTTATTCTATGATGATATTCAGCATCTTCAAAACCATATTTATAATAATCAATATTAAAATATCCAATTTCTTCTATAACTTTACGACTATAAAACCCAAAACAACCTAAGTAATTTCCCCATTCATCAAGATCGTCATTAAATTGCTTATAATTGCTGTTAAAGATATTTGGTAACAAACTATAGTGGGCATTATATTTAATGGCTGTATCGACGAAGTATTTGTCGTAATTATACATTATTGGATAACAATCATCATCAAATAAGAAAATATAATCACATCCTTGATCATATAAATATTTCAGACATTTATTTCTTGAAATAGAAACTCCTTCAAAATTTTCATCTATGTTAATGAAATAAGAATAATCATAAGACAAAGAGAGATACTTTTTATATCTCTCTATATCAAATGAATTTTTTCTATTATTTGTGGTTGTTATTCCAATACCAATTTTCATTATGAATTTGAATTTACGACATTAACTGTAACTACTTTTTCAATAGCTTCATCTATCGTTTTCAAAGTTAAGGTAAAACTACCAGTTTCATAACTATAAATATGTAAATAAGTAAGGAATTGTTTGTAAGAAAGACCTTCTTCAGCTTCAACAATTAAACGTTGACTTGAATATTCTTCTGGTTCAACAATAAAAGGAAATTTTAAAACTTCTCCAACTCTTATTGTTACTGTGCTTGAACAATTAATTTCAGTTGATTCAAAAGCATCTGGATCTTCTTCAAAGGCTTCAAAAGATTCTTTAAGTTCTTTATTACTCTGCATGAATGTAAGAGCTTTTTTATTATTTTTCAACCTATTAAAGTATTCTTGTATTGTGGTTTTATAGATATCTAACCATAAAATAATTTTTTTCATTAGTTTTATTTTTAAATAACTTAATAATGTTTTTTTAAAAATAAATTTGCGGAAGGAGTTATACTCGAAATAAATCCTGTTACAGACACACTACTTAGCAGGTAGGTCCATCGCCCTGAATGGTTCACCTTCCAAATTAAATTGTACCTAAGGTGGGACTTGAACCCACACGGTTTTTCAACCAATAGTTTCTAAGACTATCGCGCCTACCAAATTACGCCACTTAGGCAATTAAGCTCCTTGTGACGGAGTCGAACCGCCTCTATTCTGGAGTACAAAACCAGCACCGCACCTAATCGGCATACAAGGAATATAGTAGTTCCGCCTGGCTCTGCCCCAGGATTACAAGAGTCAAAATCTTGTGTGGTAACTAATTACACTACGGAACTAAATTTAATATTTTAAAGTATCATTATTATAAGCTTCTATAAACTCTTCAAAAGACATTTCTCTTTTGATATATTCTATTCCTCCCCAAAAGAAGACTTCATAATTAAATTCAACATATTTTTCTTCTACAAAGAGCTCATCATAAACATAATTTGCATAATCAATTAGGCGTTTAAAATAATAGTCTTCTTCATTTGTCCATTCAAAATCTGTTGTTTTCAACCAATCAATAAATGATTTCTTATTCATATTTTTAAATTATAAATAGTATTTAAATAAATTTATCAATGATGAATAACTTTTATTCCAACCACTTACTTCTACAAATTTTTTAAATCTTTTATTATTTTCTTTATAAATTTTATATAGTATTTCTAATTCTTGTTTTTTCATCTCATGATTTTTTGCAATATTTTTTTCTTTTTTGTCTTTTTTTCTTTTTCTTTCAAATTCAATATTAGCTCTTTTTTTATTTTTTCTTTCTTCTAATAATAAAAAATTTGTAACACGTCCTTTTTCCCAACCTTTTTCTAAGTATTTTTCTATTTCAATTTTATTAATAAGAATACTTTTTTTTAATTCGAAATTTTTAATCCAACAAGTCCCAAAATTTGGATTTTTTTCACCAATTAATTTTTCACTTTGTTTTTTTGCAAACTCTTTTCTTAAACTTTCATATAAACGGCTATTAATATATCTCTGTCCTTGATGTAGTCCACTTTTAGAACCTGCTTTCATAATTATAAAAGCATTTAACATTTTATGATATTCAGATTTCCCTTCATATATTTTTACTAAACAATAATGACATAAAAAATGTTCTCTTGCTGTTAGTTTAATTAAATTTTCTTTTTCGTCATTTCCTCCTAGACATCTTGGGATTATATGATGAATTTCTCCATAAATTTCTTTATTTAAAGGATTATTAATTCTATTTTCAATAATTTTATTATAAATGTTTTGATAATTCAATTTAATTTTTTTACAAATATAATTAAATTAATTAAGAATAAAAATTATTAGAACTCCCATCAGGGATCAAACCTGAACCTAAAATTTCGTAGACTTTCGTTCTATTCAGTTAAACTATAGGAGCAATTTTGGGGTTAAGGCCGGTACTGCCCCGACTTCTCATGATTCACAGTCAAGCACTTCACTAAAAAGCTTCATAACCCATCTAATTATTTAATCCAACGAATTAATAATTGCCCTTCAACTTTATCATTGATGATTTTCTTTCCATCATCATTAATCATTTCAGCATCTGGAATTGAAAAGTAAATCTTTTCGTCATTAACTTCTGCGATATAAATATTCATGTTCCCTTCCTTTCTTACAAATTCAGCCATGGGCTTGTTTCTATAAAGGGTTTTCTTAATTTCATTTTTGTTTTCCATAATTATTAAATTTTTAGTCGAGATGACAGGTGCTGCCCCTGCAATAACCACCACTCCAAATGGCGTAACCTCTCTAACTGGATCGCATCTCGTGTTATAAACTGTATAGGTGGCCGGGATCGAACCGGCGAATCTCCAGTTCCCAAAACTGGCGGGTATATCCATCTGCCCTAACACCTATGAATAAAAAAAGAGCTTAGATTTACATAATTGTATTTCTAAGCTCTTTTAATTTTTTTTTAATAATAATATTTGCTATATCGTTATTAAGTCATTAAACCTATCAATACAATATCCTTCAACCGGAGTGCGTGTCGGCTGTTGAAGTTGGCTACTATGTTGATGAAGTGTTCTCATGACTTTATTTGTTTTTTCTTTTTATATATTGTTTGTTTCTTTTTATAATGCAAATATACGAAATTATTTTTCTAAACTGCAAATTTTTTCTTTTTTATTTTCTAAAATTTCAATTCTTTTTTCTAATTGAACAAATTTATAACAAAGCATTAAAATACAAAATGTAAATGCTATTATACTTATTGTTAGATTAGATGGCGATTTTACTCTTTTATCGTTCATAATTCAATTTTTTATTTTAAAAAGTTTCTGTGTCATATCCACATCTAACTCTCTTAAGTTTTAAACTAACCGCAAGATAAGAGTCATCCTTTAACTCGATATACGTTTTTTACTTCTTTTTAAAACATAATGCAAATATAAGAATTTTATTTTCTAATACCAAATTTTATTTCTTTAATGATTTAGAAATTTCTATAAAAACGCCAACAAAAAGTTGAAAAATAACTGTAATTAAAACTACTATAGGAGCTATAATAAGACCAAGAAAGTTAAAATCATGGGAGTCAATACTTGAAAGAAAACCTAAAAATACAATTCCCATTATAAGATATATTGTATAAGATGAATAATTAACTACATCTTTTAATGTGTTTTCAGCTTTAAATTTTTTGTTTTCTAAAATGTTTTTTTGTTCTTCCATTTTTTAATTTTTCATTTATTCTGTTAATAATAATATTTCTGTCTTCTTCAGTTGGGATATAATCATTCATTAATTCAATTGGAAGACCATCCCAACAATCAATGAAGTTTGTAACCTTAAAATTTTTTTTTAAACATTCATCATAAAGTTCTTGATATCTTTTTTTAAGATAAAGAAGTTTATTATAAAAAAATTTAACGTGACCTTTTCCTAATGTAAAGACAAAAGGAATATTTTCTAACTTAGCTTTTCCAGATTTAATTGCATTTGGAATTCTTTTTATTTCACGGTGTTCTGCAATTAAATGTTTAGAAGATAATTCATGTGCTCTGACACCAACATTAATCCTTGTCATCTATTGTAGTTGTCCAACGGTCTGTAGTGAAGTATTGCTCATTAATTCTAAGGATTTTTCCAAAGTTAATAATTGATATAGATTCCCAAGCATCATAATTAAATACAGTTACTTCTTTTTTAGAATAATCGTAATTTTTTATAGCGCCACAACAAATTCTTTGACCAAATTTAAACCAGACAATTGCACCAATTCTTATTAATGGTTCAATATTCATTTTATTTTTTTCAAGTTGTTTCTTTTCATAATACTTTTCTGTATTATAAATTGATTCAATTTGTCTGCCTGTTAGCCATTGATGTTTTGCACCATGAAGTTTGCATTCAATATCATTTCTTTGAACAAGAATTTCTTTATTAGTATCACTTAGTGCATTCCACCAAGTCATTGCTTCAACTCGTTTTTTATTGTTAGTCATTGTTAAAAAATTTATTCTTTGGCAATTTACTACGTTTCTTTTCTAAAAAAATTTCCAAGTCAAGCATTTTACTATCAAATACTTCAAATAAATACCAGACACAAGCCATAGTATTTAACATTGGAATAAACCACCAAATGCTAATTTTGCATTCATCATAAGTTCTTTCATTAAGATGTCTAGGACTTAGATATCTTAGTAATAACCAACATAAGAAAATACTAATTAAATAAATTGAAATAATTAATAATATCATTATTCAACAATTTTTAAAAAGCCATGTTTAAGTAAAAGGTTTGTCCATGCTACTGGATCTGCAGCAAATTGTTGATTATGACTTTCTTTAAAATAGCCTTGAATCTTTCCAGAATTAAAAATAACAATATCAGTATCAAATCCATAATTGTTATTTAACCTAACACATTTAAGTTGTCTTTCATATCCATTTTTTTCATCACCATCCTCCCATGGAGTTTTAGATCCAGTAGAGCAAACACCATAATAAACTTCTTCAATTAAATAGTTTTCTGGAGTGAATTTTTTAGGAGAAGAATGAAGGCCACCAAGACAAAAAGCTTCCACGATAAATTCGTGTGAAAGGTTGTCTTGTGTAAAATCTTTATCTGTTCTTATAATATTCATTTCTTAAATTTTCTAAAGGTTAACGAAATTCTACCTGTCATTGGTCTGTCGCCTTTGGGTATTTTATGCAAGTGTTCTTCTTGGTATCTTTCAGGCATAATGAATAAGCTTCCATTGCTTAAAAGGTATTTATTTTCGTCAGGAATGACGCCTTTGTAACCTTTGTCTTTTACATAAATATACCTTGCTTCACCAATTGAAATTACGGCTATTGGATGTTCATTATCCATTTCTGGAGAATCGTCAGAATGCCAACCTAAATGTTGCTTTTCATTTTCATAATAGTTTAAAAAGCAAACATTATAGTCAGAAGAATTATCTTCATTCAATTTATTCATAATGTTTAATACCACATCTGAAAAAGGAACCGAATCATAATTTCTTACACCATCTTTTGTATCATAGCCATAAGTTAATTTTTCATGTGCCATAAAGCTTTCCATTCTAGGAGCTCCAGCATTTAACCAGACTGTAGAGTTTAATAACTCTGCATAATCAATATCGCAATATTTTTCTATAAATATAGGTTTCATTTTTTTTCTTATTTTAAAAACCAATAAGCTAAGAGCCCTATTAAAATAATTAATAGAACAAAGAACTTAAAGTTATATTTTTTAATCTCCTTCATAATTTTCGATTACCCACTCCCAAGATTCTACAACATCATCATAATCTGCATGAATATTTGAAAGTGGGAATTCTTCTTCTGCATACATTTCTTCGCCATAAAATAAATATTCAATTAAGTTTTGATTTTTTGTCCCAATCATTTCTCTTAATTCAAGATCAATAATTTTTGTGTCATTCCCATAATCAGATTTTCCTTTAACAAAAAGTTCATGTTCTTTCCAATAAAAATTAGATTCAGGAAACATTTTAGGAAACCAGCCTGCGATACAACAAACTGTTCCACAATTTAAATTATCATCAAATTCAGTAACAAATCTTGTGTATTCAAACTCTTCAGGTTTAATTTGTTCTTTAAACTTATCAAGAATCTCTTTTAATTTTTGATTTATTGGTCTCATTTTTTTAAGATTATGAATTAAAATATTTTTGTAAAGCTTTATCAGGTGTCATTTTAAATCTTTTAATTGATCTTTTTTTGTTTGAAATCAATCGCAAAATTTCAGTTTTAAGCTTTTGATTCATACCAGGAATTCTACTTGTAGAACCCCATTCATAAGGACCAACTGCAAAAACACGCTCGCCACTTAAATGAAATACAACAGTTATTTCATTGTTCCACTTTTCTTGAGAAACAGTAAATTCTCCAAGTTTTTTTACTCCGTTTTCTATCAAGAATTCAACTGCATTGTAAAGATTATTATTTTCTTTTGTTAATGCAATTCTTCTGTTAAGATCTTCTTTCTCTTTTTTTAATTCTAAATTAAGTTCTTTTTTTGTAAAAGGTCCATAAAAAGTTGTGTTATCTTCAGCAATTAAAACCACATCATCTAAAACAGAAAACCTATCAAATCTAACAAAAGGCGAGTGTTGTCCTGAAACATGAGTTTCATGATTTATAAAACCGCCTCCAATATCGTTTTTAGAATTATCAAGATATGGTTTGTTATAAAAATAGTTTTTAGAGCCATTTTTTTCTTGTGAAAAAATTATTGTATATTCACCAAACCAATCTCTTTCTTTAGAAAGAATTTCAACTTTTCCTACTTGTCTTGGCTTTAAAACTGGATAATTTAAAAAGTTTTTTACACCGAAATTAATTAAAAGTGGATCATAAATTTGTTGAAAACCTACACAAACAAATTCAGTAAAACTACCTTTAAACCTATCGTTTAATTTAACCTCTTCAAATCTGAAAACTTCGTATGACATTGTTTTTATGTTTTTATTATTATACTACAAAGATAATTTTTAATTGTTCTACTTTATAATTCCTTTTTCTTTAAGCTGATTAATAACAGTAAACAAATCTACCATCATATTATTGACCATCTTTGCAGGAATTAAAGGAACACCATATGAAATATCATCAATGAATAAAGTATCATGTTTAATTGCATCTTCTAAATCCCAATTCCACGGTTCAATTTTTTCTTTTGTAGTAGTGATAGGTTCAATTTCTTGTTCTAATTCTAAATAACGCCAAGAGAAATTATTTACAAACCCTAAAGCTTGTTCAAGTGATTCAGGACTTATTTCAGAACGATAAGTGTTTAAAATTACTTCATGACCACTATCCTGTAATAATTTGATTAATTGAAATGCTCCTGGATTATATCTTCCTAGGCTAGGAAAACTATGTTCAACAACAGTGCCGTCGAAATCTAAATAAACTTTCATATATACAAAGGTAATTTTATTTTAATCTACTTTTATTTCGCACCATTCAGGCACTTTGATTTTATCTTCTTCATGCCATTCAACACCACCTTGGATTTTTTTATTTGATTTTTTACACATCCAATCTTCCATTCTATCCCAACCATCAGTTGAATAAACCTCTCCGATTTCAAAATTAGGACATGATTTGCAATTTTTTATTTCAACTTGAATTTTTACAGACATAATTATAAGAATTTTTCTATTTCGTGAGTTTTTTTATTCATTTTAATCAACTTACAAGATTTATCTTCATATGACGGTTTAATGAAATAAAACTCTGTAGTTTCAATAAGTCCGATTGAACTTCCGATTTCAGTTAATAAAGGAAGAGTATAAACTTTTTCTTTCATCAATAAAATATCGTTTCCTTTTACAGTCATATAAGAACCGAATTCACTTGGTACATAACGAACTTTTCCGCTTTTTTCTAAAAGGCATGATTCGGTTGTTAAATATTTAGATCCTTTTTTTATACCAAATGAAATAATCTCCTGCTCATTTGTTCTTACTGTCACCCGAAGCAAAACCACATAGTTTTCTGTTGAACTAGGCATTCCACCTTCTCTAAAAAGATATTCACTTATTTTTTGCCCTTTATAAAAAAGATACCCTGAATCTTTGATATCATATTTCAATTTGTATTTAGTTTCATATTCTTCTGAAACAGATTTAAGTTGTTCAGGAGATAGTAAATGAAGTTCAAAACCATTTTTTAAATTTACAATATTTCTATTGATTGGTTGTGGTTCAAAATTAATTTTGTTTCCACCAAACATCATAGGCATCATTGTTACAAGTGCTTCCCAATCCAAATTAAATTCGTAATTTTTTGATTTCATTTTTTAATGTTTTATATAACAAAGGTAGTTTTTTGTTGTTCTACAAATAAAAGAGACCGTTAATTAAGTTTAACGGTCTCTTTCATATAATAAAAACAAAAACTATGCTCTTTTAATATAATCCTCTGTGTGGATTAAAACAGGCTCTTGTTCATGTTTTTCAGAAAATTCAACAAGCGCTTTAGCTATGTTCTCTGATTTTAAAGTGATTGTTTTTGTAACAAGGTCACCTACAGATTCGTAAAATGAAATGAATACACTTTTTAATTTTTTTTCCATTGCTTTTATTATTTTTATAAAGCAAAGATAGTAAAAAGGTTTTCTAATTTTATTTTAAAAAAAAAATTATTCTGAAATTTCAGTTTGATTTTCACTTAACCAATCATTTGAAGGTGAAGGTTCAGCCTTATAATTCAAATCTGATTGTAATGAACCATCTGACCCAATTGCTTCTTCTAACATTGCATCGTCCTCTTCATAATTATGGTCACTCCCCCATTCACTTTCCAATTTTCTATTAGCAAAACCAACACCACTAGACTCATTTAAAGGTTTAATTTTAGATTGTGCTTGTGTTTTGAAACCAACAGACGTTACATCTTCATCATTCTTTTCCATATCAACTGAATTTGGAATTTGTGCCAAAGAACGAAGTCTATTGATTGTTTCATCATAATCATTTTCAAGAATGATAACTGATTTGATAATTTCTCCTAAGTGTGCAATAGACATTTGTTTTGTGTCATAAACCCATTGGTCAAGATTGATTGTATCAAGATCTTCTTTGAATAGTTTAGATAAGAAATATTTTCTACGTAAATCTTCATTAGGGAAACCAATTTTAATTCTAAGATCAAAACGGTTAGGCCTATTCATAATACGTTTTGAAATTCTTTCAGGATAGTTTGTTGTGGCTAAATAAACAATTTTATCTGTTTGTTCAATACCATCAAGAATATTAATTAAGTGTGTTTCAGATGTGCTTGAATTACAATAACCATCAATGTCTTCAATGATTGTAATTACTTTAGTGTTGTTTTCAACAATCCTAAAAATATCAGTCATGAAACGAATATATAAATCAAGTTCTTCTTTTGAGTTTAAAATAAACACTACACCTTCCATATTAATTAATTTTTGTGAGATCAAATTAATCAAAGATGTTTTACCAGTACCTGGAGGTCCATATAAAAGGATACCACGTTTTGAAATATAACCATACTTCTTGAACTTTTCCTGAATTCTAGGAGTCCAGAAATTATCAATACCATCAATTGCTTCATTCATTTCAGGAGAGTCAAAAGCAATCAAGTCATCTAACTTTAATTCTTTTTTTACACAATAAATACCAATGTCTTGTGAAACTCTAATGTTATAAACGCCAGGGTCAAGTTTAGGAATACGTGGGGAGTCATCTGTTGGAATGTACATGTTTCCAACCTTCGTCCATTGATTTAGTTTTCTTTGCATTTTTTATGTTTAATTGTTAAAAATTTCTGTTTTTTTGTGTTTCTAGAGCAAATATACAATTTCTATTTCAAAAATAAACTTAATTAGAAATTATTTTTTTGCCTGTTAATTTATTATAATAATAACCCTCTTTATTAAATTCATCTGGTGGTCTATAACCTATTTCATCAGATGAAAATGTTTCGCCTTTTGATTCCATAATTTCAATTAGTCTAATACAAAACTCATATTCTTTTTCTGTTAAAAAATTAAAAATACAAGAATTTCCAATATCCTCTTTTACAAGTTCAAAGAACTCCTTTTCAAAAATCTGTTCTTTCCCTGAACGTTTAAAAATTGCTTTAACAATTTGCTCTTTTAAATTAAAAGAATAATAAAAATTATTTCCTTCAACTTTTTCAAAACCAACTAAAACGTCTTCATTAAAATCGTCATAGTTATCCTCAACAGTTATAAAAAAATCATCAATTGCATATTCATCGTCAAAATATTCTAAGATTATTTTATAAGCTGCGAATAAATCAAGACCTAAATTTTTTATTTTAATTGGACCATCCAATGAAATGTTCCCTTTTTCAAAAACCCAAGTTTTGGCATCATCATTGTAATAAAGATCTATATAATCAACTGCCATTTTTTATTTTCTTTCCTGAAATTTTATTATAAAAATAACCTTCTTTATTGAATTTATCTGGTGGTCTAAATTCAATATCATCAGAAGCTATTTGACTTTTCTTTCTAAAAAAATAATCATAAAACTTCATGAAGAATTCTCTTTGTTCTTTAGTGAAGTAATTTGTATCTAATCTAAAAAAATGAAAACTTTCTTGTGAGTTCTTTTCTGAACATTGAAAATTATGTAAGTCAAGATAAATTGATCCTACTTTAATTTTATTGATTGAAAATTTATTGTTATCTAATGATTCGAAGAAATTAAATTCTTCTAAATCTTTATATTTATGATAAAAAGAAACCCAATCAAAGTCTTCTTCAAATTCAAAAGTCTCTAATTTGTCAATGACCAAAGAAACTTCTGCCATAAACATTGGTGGAGACCCATCATCGTCATTTAATCTTTTACTTTTTATTAAACGACTTTTTGAAGCTAAGACTATATTTTCATTATTTGCTGATACGTAAAAATAATTTGCTATAAGATATTTGTTTTCTTTTTCTTCAATCATTTTATTCTTTTTCCTGTAAATCTATTGTAATAATATCCTTCTTTATTAAACTTGTCGATTGGCCTATATTCTACGTTTTCATAAACAGAATTATATCTTTCTTGTTTAAAAAGAATAGATAGTTGTTTAAGTAAGTAAAGTTTAGAAGTTAAAAATTCAGATGAGTTATTTTTGTCAAAACGAATTGTACTTTCTATTTTATTTCCAGTTTCTTGTTCTCCGTTTTCCTGTAAATGATCATAATAATCGAACAAATATGAAATATCAAAGTTTTCTCCTTTATTTACAATTTTTTTCTCTAATAAATTTATAGTTATAATATCTTCATCTTCGTTTTCATTTTTATCTAAATACTTAAATGCTAAATCAAAATTAATATTTTGATGTATTTGCATATAAAGAAGAATAACATCTTGTGTAATTTTATCATTATCTGATTCTTCAACAAATGAGTCAAAGAACTCCAAAAAATTTTCTGGAGAACTTTTTATGATAACCTCTGTTTCTTTATATAAAAGAATACTATTTTCTTCGCGGACTACTTTTAGATTCTTTTCTTTGTTTATTAAGATTTCTTTTTCCATTTCTGAATTCCCACGGTGCTACCGGATTACTTTGTGACCAAATATTAATTCTTTTATTCCTTGCTTTTTCTTCTGCATTTGAAAGCCCTACAAAATTATTGTATTGTTTATAATGCCAGGCAAAGCCATTAATGACAAGTAATTCATTTAATGACACCTTATACTCTGAATTGAATACATAAGCTAAAACCCTATTGTATCTGTCAGGTTTTCCTTCTCTGATTAATGTGATTTGTTTTTCCATTAAGAAACTACTTGAAAAAAGAGTAGCTTGTGCACCAAAGTCTTGTTTCTTTTCAGGGCAGTCAATACCAGCTAAACGAACTTTGAAAGTATCATTTTGTTCAGACACAAATACAAAGGTATCGCCATCAGATACTTTGATGGCTTTACCTTTGATTTGAGCATTGATTTTGCTAGTAAAAAATATAATTAAAGTTAAGAAAAATATTCTCATTTAAAATTTGTTTTTTATTTCGTTCGCTAATTTTTGCGCTTTCAGCCAACTCGGATGTTTTACATTATACTTGAACTGGCTTCCTTCTGGATTTCTTGCTTCTTCTTTTAATCTTTTGATTTCGATGATCTTTTGTTGGAGTGTTTTGGACATTTATTCGTATTTAAGTGATTCTTTTAGTAAATATAAATTTTCTTTGAATGAATCACTTTTGTGATATCCATTACCAATTGCATTTCTATAGAGATTTTCTTTAAATGAAATACTTTGATAGTTTATAAAGCTTTCAAACTCTTCACGTTTTGCTTTTAAAATAAACTTAGTAACTCTTGTGTTTAAAACAAACTCTTGATTTCTAATAATGTAATTGATATCAAGAAGGTTATTTATTGAATAAAGATTGAGGTAATCTTCAATTTGTGGTTCTGTGTCAATCTTTAAATCTGCAAAATACATGAACATATAATCACATTCAAGTTCATAATCTTCAATTAACTTGCGAACTCTTTTTTCGTGTGCTCCTGTAATTTTAATATCGTCTAAAAAGATTACAAGTTTATCTTTTACAAACTCCTTGTCAATATGAAATCCATCACCTGAGATTCTTTCGTGACGTTCGTCAGCACTCATACTACCATAGTCAGTAATGTAACTACAAACACGGTTGATTTTAATTTCTTCAATGGGATTAATATCGAATTCAACTAATTTTTCATTTAGTTTGCCTACAAAATAATCTTTCATTGCAAAAGTTGCTGTAGGAATGAATTGATAGGGAGAGGAAGCAATAACAATTTGCTTATCTTTGAATTTTGTAATCAAATCTATAAATTGTTTAGATTTGAAAAATTCATCTGCTAATTTAAAGCCGAATTTTCTTGCAATTGTTTTTGAACCATATTTAAACCAACTGTATTCTTTTTTAGAGAAATCCATTCTCTTTTTATCAGTGATTAAATGTGCGCTAAATGAAGCAAGTTCTTTGTTTTTATTCATTGTTTTTATTATTTATGCTACAAAGGTAATTAGGAATTGTTCTAAAATCTTTTTCTTTAACATTAAAAAATTCGATCCCATAATTTTTACAAGCGCCATCTGTTTCTTCATTATCACCAATATGAAGGTCAGGAAAATGAGAAAACATTTGAAGAGTTGGTTTACATGATCCTTTTTCACAAGAAAACAACATTCTATATTCTTTAAAATTTAATCCCAATTGACTAATTAAAATTTTAATCGTTTGTGCCGGAATAAATAATGTATTAGAAGAGATAAATAAATGATGACCTTCTTTCTCTAAAATTTGAATTGTTTCCTTAACACCTTCTTTTAAAGTAGGTGGATATTTTAAAAACAATTCTTTGTAATCAAAGATTAAAGATTCTTTACAGACACTCCAAATTCTATTACTTTTAAATTCTTTAAATCCTAAATTATCAAAAAGTAAATCCCAAATAATTTCCCTTGTTGGCATCCAGCCTGTTGGTTCAATTATTGTGTTTAATTCTTTTTTAGTTTTTTTAAAAGAATCATTTATTTTTTCAGCAGTTAAATCAGAATTGTATTTCTGAAAAAGTTTTATTTTTTCTTCCCTAAATTTAGGATTGCTATCAACTAGCGTATTCCAAAAGTCAAATGATATATACATAAAACAAAGATAATATAAAGCTATTCTAATCTTTTTCCTGTTATTGTATTATACCAATATCCTTCTTTATTATATTTGTCAGGTTCTCTATAAGCTATGTCTTCTTTCGCAGAAAGATCTTCAAAAAGAGATTTATAAACAAAAACAAATAAATTCATTTCAAAAGTTAATTCAACACTTTTTCTTATTTTTCCATTATAGACAAATGCCTTAATTATTTTTTCGTCTTCAATAAAAATTTCATAAACAAATCTTAAATCATAATGACTAGGACTATACTTTTGATCATCAGAAAATAAATTAAATTCTGAATTATTTTTTTTAAAATCAATAATTATATTATGTTTATTATCTTCATTTGCATAAAATTTCAAAATTATATTTCCTGTACATTCATAATAAAATCTAATTGCATCTTTTAAAATTTCTTCATCGTCTTCACAAATATAAAGTTGAGTTACAACAATTGAATAATATTCTTCAAATGAACTTGAATATCTATCACAAATTGGATGATCATCAAAGATTGTTGTTAGCGTAAAATTATTTTTTTCTTCATAAGCAATATTTAATTTTACATGCCTTTCCTTATTTTCAAGTGTAATATTTTTCATTAACATATAACAAAAAAAGTCTAACAAATTAATGCTAGACTTAAATTTTAATTTGTGTTTAATTAAAGCGCAGAAACAATTTCAGAAGAAATATCCTGAATTGTCCTACCATTACAAGGTGAACCAATTGCATTCATTTTCCATTGGCCATTATGTCTATAAACTTTAGCCATAATTAACCCAGTATTTGTTGAGCCTCTTTCGCTTAATTTGTAAATTGCGATCTCTTGATTAGAAGTTTTATCTACTAAACGGCAGAAGCAATTTTGTACCTTATCAAAAGTTTGACCTTGATAACTGTTTACAACAAAAACAATTTGTGAAACATTAGCTGGAACACGATTCAAATCAACATTGATTACTTCATCATCTCCGTCACCTGCACCAGTTAAGTTGTCACCAGAGTGAAGAACAGAACCATCACGGCTTCTTAATTGTCTAAAACTTACGGTGTCAACCAAGTTTTTATTTTCGTCGTACATTGCACATGAAGCATCTAAGTCAATAGAACCACCTCCAAAAAAGCCTGTACTTGCAGCATCCCATCCTAATCCCATGAAAATTGATGTTAATGCACTGCCATCTTGCTTTTGCAGATTAATTTTCTGTCCTTTTACTAAATTAATTGTACTCATAATTATTGTGTTTTAATTAAATTTAAAGATTCAGCTTGTTTAACCCAACCTGGGTATTCAGCCATTAACCCTTGATACAGTTCATCTTCAGAAATAGTTGCAATGTCTTTAATTTTCATAAAGTTTACATTATCAATTTTTCTTCCAGTTAAATCATCAAGTCTTTCAAGGAAGTTGAATTTTTCGTTTCCAATACCAACAAATTGAATAAAGAATCCATAGTTGGACATTTCACGAATAATTTCTTCTGTTGCACGTTCATCATAATTAGCACCATCAGTGATAAAAATAACATAAACCGGATAATCCATTGGCTTTTGTTTGCCTAAACCTAAGAAACCTTTACTTGGTTTGAAGTCGTTGAAAACTTGATTTAAAACAGGCGCATAATCAGTACCACCCATGTTATATTTTCCAATAATGTTACTATTAACATAACCATCTAAGTTTTGTAAAGTAATTGGACTTTTAACACGATAAGAACTATTATGAAATAAGTAAGTATCAACCTCTCCATTATCGTCAAACGCTAATCCTAAAGGAAGAATTTTTTCTGTAGTTTTTTGGACAGTTCCATTTTGATAAAGTCCGTTCATTGAAATTGAATAATCTAAAACCAAAACTACCTGTGCTTTAGAAGATTCAATATTCGCTTTCTTTTTTAAATCAATTACCTTATTTTTATTAAGGTTGATTTTCGCTAAATCTATAGCCATATTTCTTAGTTCATTTTTGATTTTACGAATGAAACGATTTTGTGACCCCAACCTAATACAGTTTCAGCACACATTCCACCTAAAAATACAATTGCAAATCCTAACATTTTTTTTAATTTTAAAGTTTTAAATAATTTAATTAAAATTGGGTGCTATGTTTCAAACACCCAATCATTTTTTTTAGTACATGTTTACAAAACTCTGTAAACCGCCTTGTTGGCCTACACCAGCAGCTTCAAATTTCCATTCGTCATTGTTTTTGTACAAAGTACCAAACAACATTGCTGTTTCGATGCTGTAATCTTCGCCTAAGTCATAGCGTAAAATTTCTTCGCCTGTTTCATCATTCATTACACGAATGTAACTACCACTTACCTGGCCGAAATTTTGTCTGTTTGTTTCTGCATCGTGAATTGTTACAACAAAAGCAATTTTTTCAGCATTTGCATCAGCATTTGCAAATTCAACTACTAAAGACTCATCGTCGCCATCACCTGCACCAGTACGGTTATCACCTGTGTGTGTTACAAACTTGTTTGGAGATTCTAAGTTGTTATAAAAAACAAAGTGTGAATCACTTAAACGTTTACCATCAGCACCTAAAACGAAAGCTGAAACATCTAAGTCAAAAGCTGCGCCTACATTTGCATTTGCGTTCCAACCCAATCCTACACGGTACTTAGTTACTGATGGATTGCTTTTAGTTAAGTCTACTTTTTGGCCTTTTTGAAGATTAATTCCTGACATGTTAATTTAATTTTTGAGTTATTAATGTTTTTTTATTTAAAGCAAAGGTATATTAAAGTTGTTCTACTTCTTCTTTTTTCTCTGGAAATATTAATGAAGCAATTACTGAAAGTATTAAAATTCCGCCTACAACACTTAAAGAAATAGTAGATGAAATGTGAATCCAAGGACTAACAATCATTTTTAAACCAATGAAAGTTAAAATTATTGAAAGTCCATAAGGTAATTTGCTAAACATGTGAATGAAGTTAGAAAGCAAGAAATATAAACTTCTCAATCCTAAAATTGCAAAGATGTTTGATGTATATAGAATAAACGGATCTTTTGAGATTGCAAAAATTGCTGGAATAGAATCTACTGCAAATAAAACGTCAGTGAATTCAATAACCGCCACTACAACTAATAAAGGAGTAGCCATTTTAATTCCATTTTGAATTGTAAAGAACTTATCACCTACATAATTATCACTAACTTTATAAAGTTTCTTTACCAATTTTGGTCCTGCTGAATTTGAAAAGTCTTTTTCATCATCATCGTCACCACCGCCCCATGATTTAATTCCTGCATAGACTAAGAACAAACCAAATAAAGCTAATACAATATTAATTTCTACTAATTTACCAAAGATATTCATTTCAGGAAGATAAGTTACTCCAATTATACCTACACCTGCAAAAATAAATATTGCTCTAAATAACAACGCTCCTAAAATACCCCAAAATAATACTCTGTGATGAAGTTCTCGTGGAACTTTAAAGTAACTGAACACTAAAATAAATACAAATAAGTTATCTACTGATAGTGCTTTTTCAATCCAATACGCTGCTTGAAATTGCGTTAATTTTTCAACTGCTAAGGCATGTCCATCTGCTTTAAAAACCCAGTAAATAACACCTGAAAAGGCCATTGCTAATGAAATCCAAACTATGGACCAAATTGTTGCTTCTTTTGTTGTAACTACATGGCTTTTCTTATTGAAAATACCAAGGTCTAAAAGTAGCATAACAACTACTAAGATTCCAAATCCCCATACTAAGCCTGGGTGAAGCTGTAAGATACTATCGTTCATGTTTTTATTATTAATTTTCGAAGGTCATTGAGTTTTTACGAATTTTAAGTGGGCGATCGCTGATGTGCAAATAAGTTCCTCCACTAGGAAAGTATTGATGATATGTATCTTGCGCATCAAACCAATAAATATAATTCATTGACTGTCCATAAGTACCATTTTCATCCATTACTTCATCTGTGCTATAACGCTCATTTCCAATATTCACCATATTAGAATTTCCTGGGTTTTCATATCCATTACCATTTACAGTACCAGGACTTAAACGTTTACCACCGGAAGTTACTTTGCCTTTTACAGTTGAATATTGCATCACATCTCCTGAATATGAACTAACAATATAAAGATGTTTAACTGCGCCTAAATCGTTATCACGTTTAACACGTTCTTCATAGTTCTTTTGTTCAACTGTAAGACCTTTTTCATCTGTTTTTACTTTGACAGTTGCTTTTGAAACTCCTGAATCGCTTTTTTGTTGTTCTGATTTAATGTCACAACTGTAAAATAATTGAATTAAAGCTGCAATTCCAACAGTTAATAAATGTTTAGTGTTCATTTTTATTTGTTTAAATTATTAATGTAAGGCTTTATTTCTCTAGGAAGAACATCTAAGTTCGTTGCAGGTAAATCACCTACATTTGTGAAACGATAATTGAATTTGGACATTGCTGTGTTATATTCGCTACAAAGTTGATTATGTATTGAAATTATTCCAATCAATTCGTTTTTTCTTTGTTGGATGTATTCTTTATCTGACTTATCGTTGATAACATAATTTGATATTTCATCTCTGTACATATCAATATCAGCACGTTTTTTATCAATAGCACCACTTAGTTCTTTAAAGTATTCATACTTAACTAAAAGTGTGCTAGGTTTGTATTCTTTTTGTGCAGTTTCAATTCCATCATCAACAAACCAACAAGATGAAAGTGTTAAGGTTAATAACCCTAATAATAAAATTTTTGTTTTCATTTTTTTTATTTATAACACAAAGATATAATTCTTTTGTTCTAAAAGTTCCAATTTAAACCTTCATTTTCAGCTAATGTTTGAAGTTCTTCTTCCCAACCTTCAGCCTGTGGCAAAGTTGATAATGTTATCATTATTTAATAAATTTTTCGAATTGTGAAATTGTTTTGCTTAATGACTTTTCTTCACTTTTAAGTTGGTTTAAATATGAAGATAAAGCTTTTTGTTTTTCTTCTTCATCATAAACATCTTCAGCATTTAAACTATAACCATAATTTAAACCACCTGGGTCCATTCCCGCCCAATTTTGGATTTCATCATTAATATATTCTTCTTCTTCATTTTTTGAACAATTCATTGGAATTAATAAAACTAATTTAGTATTAGTTTCACCACCACGAAAAATTTTTTTTACTTTAATGACTACTAATTTATTTTCCATAATTTTAAACAGTTACTTCAATTTCTCTTTTTATTGCAATTGCATCAACTTCATCACCATTAATTGTACGGAATCTTTTTGAATCCCAATTAGGTTCAATCATAGTTCCAGGACCCATTAATGGGTGGTCAATCGGGATTTTCGGATTAGATAGTTCATTTAGTAACAAACCATTTTTACCATTAGAATTAATAATAACATCTCTAACAGTATAAAATTTATCTTGGTCAGGTGGTACTACACCAAATTGTGACCAATATTTTAATTGGTCTTCACTAAATTTTGCGTCTACACAAATTATATCCATTTTTTTGTTTTATTTGACAAAAATAAAAAAGTTTTATTCTAAACAATTTTGAATGAGTCCTTAAATTGTTTCATTGCATTTGTATAAGTCATTTTGCCTGAAAGAACTAATTCAAAATATTTATAATAAGTTTTACGTTCACAAAGTAAACCCATTTGTGAACAAACTTTATCTATTTGGGTTATTATTTTGTTTTTAATTTCAGTTGCTTGTTGGTCAATTCTTGTATATCGACCATCATAATAACCTAAATTGTGTTCTTTATCATATTTGGAAGCTTCTTCCATTTCCAAATAATAATTCCTCCTAGCCATTTTATTAAATTTTATATTAACAAAGGTAAGAGGAATTTAATCTAAATGTTTTTTTATACTAAAGTATTTCAGTGCCAATAATCTCGTCATTATATTTTAACAAACGAACTCCAACGCCTGGGACATTCATACAGGTAATCATTGCTTGCGATTCTAATCCACCGATCTTTACAGGTTTTAAATTCATTACAAAACCAAATTGATTATACAAAAAATCTTCTGGAATAAAAACTTCACCTAAATTGGTTATAGCGCTTCTAAATCCATCTTTTGTTTGAATTAAAAGATAAATTAATTTATCTTTCTTAGGAACTCTTGCAGCAAAAATAACTTTGCAAATTTCGACTTTCTTTTCAACAGACATAAACGTTTGGAAGTCTATATTTGTTTCGTCATTTGTTCTTATATCTAAGTTTTCAGAAACAACTTTCTGAATTTCTTTCAAATACTTTTCTTGCGAAATGTTTTTGTCTATGTTAGATATTTCTATATTCATAGAAGTTTCTTTTTGTAATAGTTCGATTTTCTTTTCCATTATTAAAATTTCTTTTCTTAATTTTCTTCTTGTTTTATTAACTTGTGATAACGCTCTTGGTAATTGATACTCTAACATTTTAAAAGTATTTATAAACGCCTTCTACTTGCTGTTTTTCGTCTTTGTTTGTTTTAATTACAGGAACTTCAACTATACCATAATTACCATGACAATCTTTGTATTTCTGATTGTTTTGGTCATTAAAACAATTTTTACAAACATAGTCTTTTGATACGGTAAATTCAGAAGGTAATTTTTTAGTTTTTTCAATTAAGAATTGTATAAAATTTTCATTTGTTACTTCTGAACTCATTTCTTCTGGGTCCCAATTGTTATTGCAACTATCAAAACCAAAAAGACAAGCATTCCACATATCTTCTAAAGTAAATAGTTGATCTTTTTTATGTTTAACTCCTGCAATAAAACCTTCTATTCTTGCATTATAAGAAACATCATAATAAGCATCATGAAAAGAGTTTGGAGTAAATAACTTTGAAACATTATTAAACGCATATTCTTTTGCTAATTGTTTAATTTCATCTTGATTTACAAAAGGGTCAGGGAGTAAAGGTAAATTTAATTCTTGCGCATGTTCAGATAAGGGGAAATAATATTCTATTTTCAAAGCTTCATGAAAATAAATGAACTGTTTTCCTTCTAATAATACTACATCTCCATATACAGGATCTTTAGTAATATCAACAACTTTGTGAATATGATCTGAATAAAAGACGTAATCTCCGTTTTCAAAATTCTCGTCTTCACTGACAAAAAAGATATAATTTTGCGTATATTTTAGCATAATTGAGTGAATTTGAAATTAAAGTTATAATTATTATCGAAGTGATAACCTATGTCATCATATTCAATATTTTCAATTTTAAGATTTTCAAAAAAATTGATAGCTTTACTAAGTTCGTTTGCATTCTTTACTTGCATTCCAATTGAAATAATATCTTTTGGATTTCCAAAAGTATCAAGAGAAAAACTTGCCCTAGAATTTAATTTTTTAATTGCGTCACACAATTCATAAGCTTTTTCTTTCCTTTTAATCAAAAAGTTTACTTCATTTGCGGCTTTAGTTTTTCTTTCGTATTTCAAATTAGTAATTGAAATATCACTATAATAAACGTTATAGTTCCAACCATCATGAATGAATACAGGAATAACATTTAAGACGTGTGCTGGCAATCCTACTCTGTATTTGTGACGATTAGCTGAATGTAAAGCTTCAATTTTTTTCGGATATTCAAGTTCTCTGTCAATATACTTATCATATAATTTATGACACATAAACTCTTCAAGTTCATCATAAGTAACACCATTCATCAATTCCTGATCTGTTAACCCGCCTAAAACATCACCCTTAGGGATTCTTTGAATAAAATAATCACTGATGCCAAGTTCTTTTGCAACTTCATAAACTTCTGATTTAAGAATATCTGCGATTGGCTGAATATCATTCATGCCATCTGAACCTTTTCCATAAAAACCAATGTATCCACCTTCAGATAAGTTTGTTGTTCCGCTTACAATTGCATTTTCATTAAATTTTTCGAAATAAATAGATGCAACATAATACATCAATGGTGTGCGCAAAACAGAAGCCATTTGTCCATCTGACCAAACTGAACCAGATGAAACTCTTAAAGATTTAAAAGTTGGCTCAAGTTCTTTCATAAAAATATCTTCTAATGAAAGTCCCATTTGTGATAATAAAACTATTGCATCTTTTGTAGCTTCTCTTTGTCCACTTACTGATTCAGTGTTTGAAATTGGAGCAACAACTGGAACAACACGTTTTAAATAAGAGTCGTTATCTTTTACAATAGATTGGTAAAGTGAAAAAACAACAGCACTATCAATGCCTCCACTAACTCCTAATACAATTGTTCCGATTTTGTTTTCATCACAAAATCTTTTAATGGCTTGCTTTTTTAAAGCAATGTAATCTTTGGCTACAAAATTTTTTCTCATTGTTTTTATTATTTATAATGTAAAGGTAAATTATAATCAATCTAAATTTTGATTATAAAATAAAAACTAATACATGTAAGTAAAAACCAAAAGAAACAATTCGAAACCAAGAGAAAAAGTATTGTGTATTTATCATAACCCAATTCATCTTTTTCTTTTAACTTCTTATCTTTTTTCTTAGTTGGTTTAACTAATTTTTCAAGTGGTTCTTTTTCTAAGTTAATTTTCATTTGTCTTAAAATAATAAAATTTAATTTTATCATTATTACTATCTCCAAATAATGTATTTGAATTAATATCCGATAAATCAATCTTTTTATCACCTATGTCATTATTATCAATAACAGAAACATGCCATTGGTCTATTTCATTTTTAAGCGATTCATAAATTGAAGCTCCTCCTATCACAAAAATCTCTTGTTTAGTTGTTTCCTGCAACTCTTTTGCTTGTTTAAGCGCCTCTTCTGGCGAAGTAATATAATTACGCCCGATTACAAAAAACGTCCTATTAGGTAAAGGTTTTCCGCCTAAATCACCTTCATAAGTTTTACTTCCAACGATGCAGATATTGCCTGTGGTCATAGACTTGAAGTGTTTGAAATCTTCAGAAGAACGCCACATTAATTTATTGTCTTTGCCAATATAACCTAAGTTATTTAC
Organism: Simalia boeleni; assembly: GCA_026541955.2. Lineage (NCBI taxonomy): Eukaryota > Metazoa > Chordata > Lepidosauria > Squamata > Pythonidae > Simalia > Simalia boeleni. Next base: position 49,839 of record JANKYG020259090.1, read on the forward strand.
AGCTAAAATTGCTTTAATCATTCCAATCATCGTTTTTAGTTAAACAAAAATAATATAAATCCTTTAATGAAGAAATCTCTTTAGAATCTCCTTTACAAACTGCTGTTAATTTATTTTTTCCAAAATTATTTGAAAGAACAAACCAACTTATCCATTCGTTTTCATCTTTGAAATTTAATTCAAGATAATCAATTAAATTTAATGACTCTTGAACTATTGGATCAATTTTATCTTTTAATTCAGGATTAGATTTTTTCAAATCATCTATTCTTTGTAATAAAGACTTAATAATATCTAATCCTCTTTCAAGTAAATCGTATGTCATGATTTAATTTGGTTTAATCTTTTAATCAATTGTTCATTTTGTGCAGATAACATATTTATTCTAATATAAACTAATTCTAAAGGCCAATCTTGGTGTAGAATATTATTTATCTCTTCACGATTCTTTTCAATCCTTTTTTCTAAGTTTTCTTTGGTATCCATTTTTTAGTAAAGATAATATGATTTGTTTCTAAATAAAAAAAAGACTACAAATAAATGTAGTCTTTAATGGGGATATTATCCGCCATCCTGATAACGAGGTTAAAAATAATTCTATTCAAAAACAGTAATAGTCTTTTGTTGTGGTTTTACTTCAACACCATAACCCTGTTCAAATTCAGTACCATGATAACTTGCATACCAACCTTCTGTTTTGATGTAAACATCATGGTCTACAAAATGTTTAACAGAATACCAAGTATCTCCCTGTCCTTCACCGCCATACTGGTCAACTTCAACTACTTTTCCTAAGCCAAGTTCTTCGTCTTGTTCATAAATGTCATCACCTTCAGCAAATTCTCTAACTGAAAAGTTATCTTCAATAATTTTTAAAATTTCTTCTGCGTTTAATTTTTTCATATTAATTTATTTTTCTTTCGTAAACAACAATTGTTTTTTCTTCTGGCGAAACTTCTTTTCCGTAACCATCATACAATTCAACACCATTATAAGAATAATAACATCCATCAATACGGATATAAACATCATGGTCTATAAAGTGTTTAACTGAATACCAAGTTTCACCTTCTCCTTCACCACCATATTTGGATACTACTGACATTTGTCCTAATCCAATTTCATTTAAATCTACTGTACCACCATAATTACCTAAATAAGCAAATTTGTTTACACTATAATTTTCTTTGATAATGTCAAGAATTTCTTCTGCATTTAGCTTTTTCATATTTTTATTTTTCGTAAACAATTATTTCTTTTTTCTTTGGAAATACTTCATATCCATAATCATCAATACTTGTTCCTTCATAGGAAGAATACCAACCAGTAACCATGATATAAACATCATGTGCAGGAAAATATCTAACTGAATGCCAATGATCACCTTGCCCACTTCCTCCATGTTGATCTACTACCATAACTGGTCCAATTCCTAAAACATAAAGTCTAAGAACATGATCAATGTTTGACAAAGAATTTAATTCTTTATAATGAGGTCCATAATCTACCAAAGTACGTGAATGGATTTCAGCTTCTAATTGTGATTTTCTTTTTTCAATTTCAGAACGCAAATATCTATATTCTTCTGTATCAGGAATTTCAATTTGTTCAAAAGGATGAACTTCATCTTCTTCTGCTTCTTCTTCCCATTCATAAAATTCAAAGTCAGGAAGATTTGCAAATTCTTTTTCTGAAAGAAAAGGACTTACTTTATTGATAATGTCTTGAACAGAAAGTTTTTCTAATTTGATTATGTTATTCATAAACAATTACTTCTTTTTTCACTGGTGAAACAAATTTTAATGAAGTCAATATTTCATTTTCACCATAAGAATCAATTTCATAGCTTGCTTTTAAGAAAACCCCTTCAATTTTAATATCAAAAATTCTTTCTCTTTCACCTGTATCTCCTTGTGATTTCATTCCATCATAATCAGGAGATTTAGTATCACTAATGCAGCTATAGGTTCCCTCAAAGTAATCTATTCTTGAAAGGATCTTATTTAATTCTTTAATTTCAATAGTTTGATTATTCATAATTATAAATTGTTTTTGTTGTTTGAGTTACTTCTTTAATTTCATTCCAATCAGTTCCATTATAACTAGATCTTCTTCCTTCAAAAGAAACATAAAGATCTCCGAATTGATGAAAACATAAAACTACTTTTAAATCTGTGTCTTCATCACCATAAGAATTATATTCTGATTCTGTTCTTTCATAAACAACTTCAGCTTCTTCATTGAAGACGTTAATTGTTCCACCAACCATAACACCATACTCTAAATTTAAGATATCAGCAATTGGATCTGGATTTTTTAAACTATAATTGTTTCTTTCTAATAAATCAACGAATTTTTGGAAATTTTCAGTCATTTTTTTAAATTTAAATTATTCGTAAATTGTTGTTGTAACTTGTTTTGGCTTAACTTCCCTCATTGAATACCATTCAGTTCCTTGATAAGATGCACGGTTCCCACTAAATAAGACAATCAAATCGCCAAAATCTGGAAAACCAACAACAATTTCTAAGTCAGTATTAATTCCATAAGAATCATAAGTTGTTTCAGGATTGCCTTGTAGAATAAGACCTTCAATATCAAAGAATTTTACTTTTTCATTTATGTTGTAACAGTCAAGTTCTTCTACTGTTTCCCATATCCATTCAGATATTTGTTCTGGGTTTTCAATTCCTTTTTCTTTAAGGAATTGGACAAATTTTTCGTAATTAGTCATTTTTATTGTTTAAAAAGTTTAAAAAATTAAAAGGTATATTTGTCAATAAGTTTTTGTGATTATGTAAAATCCAAATTGCTTCCCAAATAGGCGCATGTCCTAAAATAAACTTCTTCAACATCCTTCCATAAGCTTTTTTATAGAAGAGATTTGCAAATCTTTCTGTAGCCATTACAGCAACCTCTTCAAAAACTAAATTGAATTTTTCTTTTTCAGTTAGTTGATTGAATTTATTTTCACAAACATCTACTTCCGCATCATCTTTTAAGACTTTTACATAAGTTGGCCTTTCTTGTCCTTCAAAATATTCATGTTTAATTAAAATCTCATGAATATCATCATGTGGAGTATGATACTTTAAAGCATTATTAAAAAAATCTTCAGCAGACATTTCTAAATCAGAACGTTTATTGGGCCCATGAACTTTATTCCAATGTTCATATAACAGGTAAAAAAGATCTGGAATAAACTTTGCGCCATTTTCAAGCATGAAATTAATATCCCACATGTGTTTGTCCCATGAATTATTTTCAAGTGCCCAAAAACTATGAGACATTTTTAAAGTTAATAATTCATCAAAAGGGCAATACTTTGGTAATTCGCCATATTTTTCTTCAACATAGTCAATTAAAATATTATTAGGCAAATATTCATAAAGAACGCCATCAATCCTTTCAGTTTTGATTTGACCTATTTCGTCTTCATGTTTAACTACAACATCTACATCTTTAGGGATTCTATTTAAAAGATCACCTACATGATGTCTTAATGCTTCACTTCCAATAATTAATACTTTCATTTTGTTTTTATTTTAAACAAAGATAATATCTTTTTCGTCTAAAAACTCTAGGATGTAAGTTGAATTTTTTGTTTTGAAAATAATTTTTTCAACATCATGTTGTAAAATTTCAGTTACTTTTGTAGTCTGACGAATTCTATCAGAAGAATGTGCCATAAAAAATGAATGTCCTACTTCAGGCAAATCATTATAAACTCCTACAATAACATTTCCTTCATCAATTCCATTAGGATGATTGCCGTTAAAGACATTGTCAGATGTTTTTTTCAATATTCCTTTATACATTAAAAATTAATTTGAAATTCTTCGAAATGGGTTACTTCAAAATAGTCATCTTCAATTCCAATATTGAAATTAAATCCAGTACTATCAATTGACATTAAAAATCCTACTTTTGCTTTGTTTCTTTTTTCGTCAAATAAAAGCACAACTTTTTTAAAGTCTGGCCAATTTGTCAAAGAAAGTTTTTGTGGTTCAATTACAGTCATATTATTTTAAATTTCTTTTTACAATGTCAAGAATATTGAATATTTCATTCCTAGAGATATTATAATGTTCTTCAACTCTTCCTTTAAATTGTTCATAATTCTCTTTTGTAATTTCTTGTATGTTACAGTCTTCAAAAGGAGTAGGACATGAACAACCACTATCAGTGGCATAAAAAATCTTTCCATCTTCGGTTCTTTTCCAAACAACAATCATATCAAATTCATAAGAACCTGCTGTATCAACAGACGTTAAAATTTCAAAGCCATGTGTTTCTGGGCTATAATAAGGATTCTTATCGTAAGAATAATTCATTTTGTTTTATTTTTATTGGTTTTGTAGTTGATGTTGAAGTAATTTTTCCTTTTGATAAATACCAAACAGTATTCCAATTAAAATACTTTTCAGGGTTATCATAAAATTCTTGACTAACTGGTAAAATTACATTTTGGAATTTTCTTTTCCGACGTGGTGTAACTCCACCACCTCTATAATAACAACAATTTGTAAATTTTATTAAAGGCATTTTTACTTTAAAAATTGTTTAGAATATACTTGATTATGAATATAGTCAATGGCATAAACTGCTCCGCCATATTTAGTTTTACAGTTTTGAAGATAATTCTGTAAAGTATCTGGCCAAACGTCTATTTCATTTCCTTTGTCATCATTAAAACGCCATCCTCCAAATTTATTTGGTTTTGCATCCGATGGGATTAAAAGTGCAATTGTTTGCCAATGTTCTAAAGGAACTAATAAATCAAAGTCATTTGCAGTATCAATTTCACCCATTAATTTCTTAGCATAACTGCCAACTAATAAAGCACCATGAACACACATTTGATATACAACTCTAGGCAATAATATTTCATTCATTTTTTTAATCGTTAAAAAGTTCATCACACCAATCATCTAATCCAGAAACGATTTTTAAACCTTCTAAATGTTCAAAGTATCCAATCCAGAAACAACTCATTTGGAATTCTTCACCATTATCTGCTTTTAAAACAATATATTGTTCAAAAGAAATAGAATCAAAAACAAATCCGTTTTTTAATTGATTATTCTTTTCAACTACATGATATTTATCTTTTGA
>JANKYG020264980.1:0-10790 GCA_026541955.2 Simalia boeleni
TTCATACATAGAGTACCTGGAATATTCATGGACTTATGAGTCAATAATGGAACTAACAGTCAAAGCAGTCCAATGTGAACTGGACGCTGACCGTGAATTTCAAAGCAGGAAGCAACGTTCCGGTGAGCCACAGGGTTCCACTGCGGAAGACCACCGCAGCGCGTGACCCCGTGCGGTCACGCCTGACGCGGCGGGCCTCCCGGGCCAGTGCCGGGCTGGGCAGCGGGCCGTGACCGGACGGGTGCGCGGAGATACACCGCGCCTGGACGGCGTCCGGCCCGGGAACCAGGGCCGGATTCCAGCGGCGACCGCCACACTGTCTCAGGGGACTGTTCAGTGCGGATGGGTGTCCAGGACCCGGTGGCGTTTGGCTTCCCTGTCATCCAGGCCGACCCGTCCCTGCAGGACCCGGGGGGCGTCCTACAGCTGAGGTGCCCTGCGCCTTGGGGGGCCCGGCTTGGGTGTTGTCGACCTGAACCTGTCACACCGCAGGGATGCTATGACAGGGATCCGGTCAGGCGGCCGTGAATGCGGTTGCGGCCTTCACCCTTGGCGGTATACAGGTGCCGGTCAGCGGCCTGGAGCGCCTGGTGCCGGTCGCCATGCACCGCCACGAGACCGCCTGACAGTGTGATGCGCTCCCCGGGCAGGTCCGCCCGGTCGGCGAGGCCGGTTTCGACCGCAATCCGCATCCGCTCTGCCACCCCATACGCGTCTTCCGCTGTGCTCCCGTGCAGCAGCACAGCAAACTCCTCCCCACCGAGCCGGTATACGCAGTCGCTGGACCGGCTGGTTTCACGAAGCGTGTCGGCCAGGGCCACCAACACCCGGTCACCGGTGTCATGCCCGAAGGTGTCGTTGATGCGTTTGAAATAATCAATGTCCAGGATCAGCAGGAAGCTGCGCCGCGATGGAGGGATGCTGACGAAGTCAGCGTCGAACTGGCGGCGGTTGAAGCATCCGGTGAGGCTGTCCACGCTGGCCAGGTGCCGCAAATAAGACGCATGTGCCAGCGTCCCGAGCCGGCCGTTGAGAATTTCGCAGGCCATGAACAGGCCTGCGGCACCCAGGACACTGGTGCTGGCGTACAGGAATGCTGCTTCCATCAGAGGTAGCTCGGCGAGGAGCGCAGCGGGAAACAGGGTCAGGTTCACGAGGGTGAAGAGTCTGAGGGATCGCCACCAGAGGCGTGGTGGAGCGGCCTCGTCAAACGAAAGGTCAATTCGTTTCCAGCCGGTTCCGTGGGCGCCGAGCAAGGCAACAAGGCCCATTTGCAGAATGCCCCAGGTTGCCCCGGTACCGCCGAGACCGACCCGGTGCAGGCTGAGAGGTAGCGCCACGCAGAGTGCTGGGAGCAGGCCGTGCCGACGGGCGGCAAGAGCGACGACGACCGCCCGGAAGTCGAACCGGAGGTCGTCCGAAACGATCAGGCCTTTGGATGTGAGATACGTGCCCAGAAGAACAGCGAGGGTATATCGGAGGGCCAGCCAGAGATTTGGATGGGCTTGGGATCCAGGCTGGTAGGTGAGGCTGATGGCCATCACGCCAGCAGCGAGCAGGGCAGCGTTTTGGACCAGGAGGTCGGGTGCTGCCCAGTGGGCCATACACCAGGGTAAAGTAAAAAACCTCACAGAGTTGGTGGGGGTTTATTCATGCAGCAGGGGCCGTGGGGCATGCCACGCGCCCACGTCTTCACGTTCATCCCGGCAGGGGGATGGGCTGCTCCCGTCACCTGCGCCGTTCATCACAGGGGACACCCTCCATGATCGCCTCAAGGGTCTCGCCCACCGGAGTGCAGGCATCACCTTCATCGCCCCTCACCCTTCTCTTGAGCCTCCGCCCACCCCGCACACTGTCACGTTCATGACGCGCTCCCGATCCGTGCCCACGCGTTGGTCACCACCCCCGTCGTCCAGCCGGGCGCCTGGTGTGGAGTGATGGGAACGTCCACTGGCTCCTGCCCGAGATTCGGCATTCATGGGTCCCACACAGTAAGGTAAGAAATGCCGACCGTTGAGGAACTGAACCGGACGTGGGAGGCTCACCTGACGTCCTTTGACGCAGAAACATGGAGGCGCATGAGGACCGTGGGGGTGACCGCCGCATGGGAGGCGTCATCCAACCCCCCGGTCAACGCGATGGCTACTTTGACAGGACCCTCCTGCTTTGAATTCGTCGTTCGGTTCCGAGGTAACGAGCTCGTGCGTGAATCTTCCTGTGCTGAGCTGGAGAATACCCTCGCGGCCGAGTCCATCTTCCGCGCAGCACGAATGCTGGAACTGCTGGGCGTTCCAGTCATCCCGTCGTGACCGCCGACCGACCCCTCACGTCAAGCAGAGCTTGAAGCGTGATGATGCGTTCCCTGCGGAACCTCCCTGTCAGGAGGTGTTCAGAATCCGTTGACGGACCATCAGGCGAAGCTCCATTGCACACGCACTGACTGCGCCTCATCGTCTTTGGCGGCGCGCGTGGCAGTCCCCGGCTTCACGGTGGGACCTGCCCCCTGTCCACCACACCGTGCCAGGTCTCCTGGCCCCAGGAATGTCAACTGGCCAGCCCGACTCGAGAGGGCAATGCTCTCCAGGGTCCAGGCAGGTCAAGGGGCTGACAATTTAGGGATCAACGCAGACGAGTCCCACACGTGGTCTCCAGACGCGGGGAGGCCTGGAGGCACGCTGCAATGCCCCTTCACGCCGCTTGATGACCCTGACTGCCCGCAGACCACGAACGCACGGGAGCATGGCACCTGCCTTTCGGAGGAGGGCCTCCGAGACCGGCAAGAAGTTGCGTATGATGTTGAGATCGTCACGTTTCAGCGGTCGTCGTGACGCCGCCTGTCTGACGCCACGCCTGCCCCCGGGCCCTTGTCCGGCTCCGTGACGCCCTGGGACAACCTAGGCTGAACTGCAGAGCTGATTGGCGGCCTTGTCGGGTCGGCTCTGTGGTCAGGAAGGAAGGTTGAATTCTCGCTGCGCATAGCGCCGCGCCTCTGCGTGGGTGGGGAACGTGTCGATCCTGTGCCACGCGCCGGCGCAGTGCCCGACAAGTTCCCAGTTGTCTGTGCGGACGAGCCGGTCCGGGGTTTTGCCCGTCAGCATGAATCCGTCGGTGCCTCCCGAAACCACGTCACCTCGTTGATACTCTGTTTCTTCAATGAAGTGAAAGGCCTCGAACGCCGATCGGCGATACAACACCCCTTCAATTTCAATGAACTCTTCCATGTCAGGCAGTCTAGACCTGGTGGATGACGCGGGACGCCATGGCCTGCGCGGCTCTGGGAAGGAAGTGGCACCCGTGAGGGGAAGGGAGAGCCGTTGCGCGCATGCCTGCCCCGGCGGGCTCTTCAAGTACGGTGAAGCATGATGGAGGAGCAATTTCCTCAGCGTTGATGACCCGGTGCGGGCGCAATTTCTGCAACTGCGGTCCCTGGGCGCCCACCTGCAGCTCAAGGTGCCGCCGGGTGAGATCGTGGTGATGGGGCCCCGGCTCGGTCACCCGGGCGGCGGGGCGGTGGAACTGGCCCGGGTGCCGTTCAATCCGGAGGCCAGCCCTGCAGAACGGCGGTACGCCGCGCGACTCCTGGTGGTGAACGCGAACCGGGCACTGCTGTGGCGCCGACCCGTGTTGCACATCGCGCCGCCGGACGAATGAGGGGGGGTGGCCGAGGTCCACCTCCTGCCGCGAGATGGCCGGGTCACACGAAGGGGAGGGCATGCCCGGGACCGGCCAACGACGCGGTTCAGGCACGATGGGAACCGCTTCCTGAGCCTGGTGGGCGAGGTCATCCCGGTCCATCCAGCTGGCTGTCGTGACGTCTGCGCGTGTCCAGCTGGGCCGTGTGCCAGGCAGCGTCACTCGGGAATGGTCGGGCTTGTGGTCGGAGGCGTTCCTGCTCGCTGCACCGCGGAGTGCGCCGGCCTCGCGTTGTCCTGTCCCGGGGCTGCTGCACCATTCTGATCGGGGGGCAAGCCGCTGGCCATCACGCCGAGCCTGTCTGAAAGGAGCCGTTCCTCCACGCCAGAATGGAGGGTTCGCACGGGACCCTGAAGTCCAGGGAGGTCGTTCAGCGAGAGGCGTGCGGCCAGGATGATGTCCGGTGACGCACTGGGTTCACGGCCGCGGCCCCGCAGGGTGCAGCGCTGCTGTTGGCCGCTCACCTGCGGAGTTCGCTGCCCGCCGCAGTGCCGGCGTCGACCATGTGCTTGCCTTCCTCCTTGACTGTTGGCCGGCATGGAACGTCAGCGGGGCGGGTGCCCTCACCCACCGTCCTGCGAGTTCGTCCACGGGTCCATGCCTGGCGAGCACGTCGGCAGCGGACACGTTCTTGCCGCTACACTTTGCTGGTGGGACGCAAGATTTCCGTACCCGTGCTTCTGACCTCACTGGAATATCAGCAGGTGAAAGCGGCTGCGGACCGCGTAGGCATCGAGCTGGGGGTTTACCTGAGGTCCGCCGGGCTGCATGCGGCGCGGGGGGCTGCGAACGGCGCCCGGTTCAGCTACACGCGTGAGCAGCTGATGGGCATTCACCGCAAGGCCCGGAACCGGGGGCACCGGTGGACCGAAGAGGAATTGCGGGAGAAGAACCTGCCCCTGTACTGGTGCGAGGAGTGGGTGCGGCGGCGCCTGGCGGAAGGTGCGACGCGCGCTGAACTGGCGGTGGAATCCGGGTATCCGGAGCGGAGTCTGACCGCCTACGTCCGGAATGTCTGGGGCATCGCGGCATTCACGAAGCTTTCGAACTCCAAGAAGCTGCATGTCCGGGATCTGGTCCAGTCGGGCATGCCCCGCGGCATCGTGGCCCGGGAACTGGGCCTGAGCGAAACCACGGTCGCCGCGTACGCCCGCTCCCTCCCGGGCTTGGAGGAGCGGAAGTTCAAGACCATGGCCGCTTTGGTCGGGTCCTGGCCGGCGACGCGCATGCAGATCGCTCAGGCAGCGTTTGCTGGCGACGGTCCCGCAGCGAGTTCGTGGCTGATGAAGAAGGTTCGCCGAGGCTGGCTGGCCCGGGTATCGAGGGGCGTGTACACACTGACGCCGACTGGAAGAGGCGTGGCTGACGGCCTGGCCGTCACTGCATCCGGTCCCGCACTTCAGCCTCAGGAGTGACCTGACGGCAGCCATCACTCACGGAGGCCCGTCTCTGACCTGCCGCCTGAGCACGACTCGCCGGGCCCTGCAGGGAAGCGTTCCAACCATCACCGAGACTCGCGCTGCCCACTGGGACGCCCCATGGGCAGCCTGGGGCAACACCCAGCGTCGACCGGCTCTCCCGGCCGGGGTGCAGGGGCAGCCCTTCGAGAGCGGCCTGGCATCGTGGATCGGCCCGTCTGGTCAGGGCGAACAGGAGTGCGGGGCCCCCGGGCCAGGCGGGGAGGTGACGGTGGACCCGTCTGGCCGTGCACGCGACCTGGATGGCGAACGGAGGGGTAAACAGCCGATCGCCGCGGTGGGGTCCGGCCCCACACGACCGCGCCATCCGCCGTCTCGTGATGTGGGTCACACGACCTGCGGCGAAACGCAGGGTCGTGGGCCGTGCCTGGGGCACCGGCACCACTCCGTCATCAGGCAGACTGCCCGCCGGCCCAGCTTCATGTGACGGGGGGGATTCGGTCCTCTGCCCGCGCCGTCCGGCGGTTGTCATGGACTGGTAAGGACTGGTGACCTACATTCGTGTCGCCTTGCACGGCTCGTCGTTGCGGGTCGATGGCGCCGCCCCACCCACTGAGCGTGCCCACCTTGTCCGCTGCACTTCACTGCCGCGCACGGCAGTTCCGCCCCGCCTGCCCCCAGGAGAAACACTTGCCCGATTTCTACCCGCGCCCCGAATCCCCTGGGTCGCCTGTTCAGACTGAAGAGACGATGCGCGGGATGGTGGGGAGGGAGACCTCGGCGTCCGGGCTCTGCGCCCAGACGGTTCTGGAGGCGATGACATCTCCTCTGGCGGTGTTGGACGGGCAGGGCGTGATCCGGCAGGTCAACACCGCCTGGCGGCAATATGGCGAAGTCAACGGCCTCCAGCTTTCCGCAGACGGGATCGGCGTGAACTACCTTCACGTCTGTGACGACAGCAGCCTTCCGGCAGCCCAGGACGCAGCAGCGGGGATCCGGAGCGTGATGCAGGGCACGCGGCCAGCGTACCTGCAGATGTACAGCGGTCACGGTCCTGATCAGGCGGGGTGGTTTCAACTCCGCGTGACCCGCCTGGGGGCCGGGCCCTGCGTGCTTGTGGCGCATGAGAACGTCACCGAACAGACCCTGGCGGAACAGGTCCAGCAGGACCGCAACGAAATCCTTGAGATGGTGGTCAAGGGCCAGCCACTGCCGGAAATCTTGAATGAAATCGAGGCCATGGTCAATCGCCAGAGCCCCGGAAGCCGGTGCTCGGTGCTGCCCCTCGAGCACCACAGGCTGCAGCACCCGGGAGGGTGCCGCGCCGCGATCATTAACGGGCGCCCCCACCTGACAACGGACATGTCCACGGCTCCCGGCTGTCTCGGCTGCCGCCAGGCGCGAGGGCCACACGCGAACCGGGCTTGTCTCTCGCTGCCCATCCAGGACGGCAGCGGGAAGATTCTGGGGGCGTTGGCCCTGCGGGGCGCAGCAGCGCACCCACCCGCGGCCAACGCACTCGCCCTGCTGGACCAGGCCCGGCACCTGGCGGCCGTCGCGCTGGAGCATCACCGCCTGACAGAAGAGCTGGAGTACCGCGCCACCCACGACGTCCTGACCGGCCTGGCCAACCGGCAACTGTTTGAACGTCGCCTTCATGAGGTCCTGACCTCGACGGCCTGTTCTGAGGGCCCGGTCAGCCTTCTGTTCATCGACCTGGACGAGTTCAAGGACGTGAACGACCACTTCGGGCACGCGGCCGGGGATGCGGTCCTGCGCCTCGTTGCCGAGCGGCTGCAGCGTTGCGTGCGCCCGGGTGACACGCTGGCCCGCATCAGTGGCGACGAGTTCACCGTCCTCCTGCCGCGCGCCGATGAGGCGGCCGCCTGCGGCACGGCCAGGCGCATTCACGAGGCCCTCGCTGCCCCGCTGGTCCTTCCTGACCGGGAGATCACGGTGACCGCCTCGATCGGCGTCAGCGTGGCCCCGTCCGCCGGTCGTGACCCCGGTGACCTGCAGCGCACAGCGGATCTGGCGTTGTATGCCGCCAAGAAACGCAAACCTGAGACGGTCGTGTTCCATCCGGCCCTGGCGGCCCAGGCGTCCGAGCGCTTCCGCCTGGCGGCAGATCTGCGCCGAGCGGCCGGTCTGGGCGAGTTGGAGCTCCACTATCAACCGCTGGTGGACCTGGAGAGTCTCACCGTGGTCGGCGCGGAAGCCCTCGCCCGGTGGCGGCACCCGGAGTTCGGCCTGGTGCCCCCATCCACCTTCATTCCCCTGGCGGAAGACACTGGCCTGATCGTCGAGCTTGGGGAGTGGATCCTGAGGGAGGCGTGCCGTCAGGGGGCCACCTGGATGCGTGGGGCATCCGGCCGGGATCGCGCGCCCCTCCGCGTCGCGGTGAACGTCTCTGCCCTCCAGTTCGCTCATCCGGACTTCGTTGCCCTGGTGGCGACGTGCCTGGAGGACACCGGGTTGCCTGCCGCTCAGCTGGAACTGGAACTCACGGAGGGGGTGGTCATGAAGAGTGTGGCCGAGTCGGTCGAGCGCATGCGACAGTTGCGGGCTTTGGGTGTGGCGCTTTCCGTGGATGATTTCGGCACGGGGTATTCCAGCTTGAGTTACCTCTCGCAGTTGCCCCTCACGTGCCTCAAAGTCGACCGTTCCTTCGTGTCGAACCTGCGTGCCACGCCGGCATTCGCTGTTGTCCGGTCGATCATCTCACTGGCGCAGAGCCTGAATCTTGAAACGGTCGCCGAGGGCGTCGAATCGGAGGAGGAACGAGCGGTTCTGCGTGAGCTTGGTTGCCGGACCGGGCAGGGGTACCTGTTCGCCCGGCCTCTGCCTGCCACCCACCCCTTCTGGAATTCGGCCGTCTGAGCCTGCCCTGGTGCGGCCGACCGGTTCAGACGGCCGGGTGGCGGCATGGCGGTGATCCGGTGCAGTGGAGACTGACAGCACCCGGCGGACGTTGCGGCTGGCATGCCGGCGGGTGGGGGTGAATCGCCTGGGTCACTCCCCGGGAGAGCACCCTGGTCGTCTCCCGGTGCCGCCGTTTACGGCAGGCCCACGCCCAGGGCCGCTGAGTACGGCCCGGTCCACACCAGGACCCTGCCATTCACCCCGAGGCGGGTGAGGCGTCCGTCCTGCAGGGCGGCGGTCATGCTCGACCAGGTGAGCGTCACGGTGTGTGCACTCCGGAGGGGCATGCGTGCGTTCCGGACGGCCCGTTCGATGTCGGCGTGCGCTTCGGGCGTGGGCACGAACACCTGCACGCCACCGGTGAACAGTTGGGCGAGTTTCGCGGATACGGCGGCGAACTGCAGCGTGCGCCTGGCGTCCTGAATGCCGAACGCGTCCGTCTGGCTGAACTTCATCAGCGCGTTCCAGTAGGCGGCGTGCGTCTGGGCGCTCAGCAGGGAGTGACCCCGCATGACCGGCTCCATGGTCAGGGCGACGGCGGAGGTCAGGGCGTTCGGCACGGGGAATGGAAGCTGGGGCAGAAGGTGCAGGTCAGCGGTCAGGAGGGCCGCGTCCGCCAGGACGGGCAGGGGGGCCGGGGCGGCGAGCACCCGTGCCCAGGGCCGGCCGTGCAGGGTGCCGGCGTTCCAGGTGCTGACGTGCAGCGCGCTGCCTGATGCGTCCGGTCCGGCGTGCCGGGCGACGGTGCCTGGCGGAAGGTCGGTCAGGCGGTCGGCGGCCGTTCGTGTTCGGCTGTGCAGGGTGGCGCCCGGGAGGACGGTCTGGAGGTGCAGGGCCGCGTGCCGGGTGGGCAGGAGAAGCAGGGTGGGGCCGGGGGCTGTGCGGGCGAGCGTGGTGAGGTCATGCGCGTGAACCACGCCCGGGTGGCTCGTGGCAAGGCCATGGGAACCGCTTGGGGCGTCGGCGGCGTTCTCCTCCTGCAGGTCGAGGGGATGGGGGAACGCGCCCGTCAGCAGGACGGGGAGCCCCAGGGCCGCATGATCGGTGATCAGGGCCGTGATGGGGGTGACACCCCGCGGGTCGAGGCGGTGCAGGCCGTCAAGGGCCAGGGCCGTGGTCAGGAGGTCCGCAAGGCGGGTCAGCTGGTGAACTGTTCGGGCGGAGAGCGTGTGGACGGCCTCTTCCAGCGTGAGCACGGTGACGTCCGTGGCCTCCAGACGGTCCGCCCAGGCCTGCGCGTCCTGCGCGGCCGCCCAGTGCGCCGCGGCGTAGGTGAGGGCCCGCCCTTGGGAGCGTGCCCAGGCCAGGGCGTGCTCGAGACGGGTTTCCAGGGCCATGAGCCGTGCCCGGTGGATCAGAGGGGGGGCTGGAAGAGGTGGGGGAATGGTCCGTGTCGGGTGCCTGCCGGTGAGGAAGGCAGCTGTCCGGCGCATCCAGGTGTCTGGATGGTCGGGTGCGCCGGTCAGGACGAGCGGAGGCAGGGTCAGCGGGGCGGGGGGCACGCCGTCGAGCGCGGCGCGCACGTCCACCGGATCTTGAAAACCGCGCTGTGCGGCGAGAGCGGGAAGGGCCAGGAACCGGGCACGGGGGTCCGGGTCGCGCAGCAGCTGGGCAGCGACGGGCAGGCTGCCGTGCTCCCGCGTGCGTCCCATGAGCCACCGGGCCGCGTCCAGGTCGGTCACGAGCGGCGCAGGAGGCACGGTTCAGGCCTGGACGAGGTGAACGGTCACCCCTGCTGGGAGGTCGTGCGTGTCGAACGTCACCTGAACGTCGTACGCGCCGTCATGGGTGACGTTCAGGCGCCGGGCGAGCGTGTGGGCGGGTGCGTTGCCGAGGGCGGTCGCGTGCGAGACGATCACGAGGGCTTGCACCCGCACGTCCGGCCGGGTACTGGACCGCGCGAGCGCCTGGCCGTGCCAGAGGCCTTCCAGGAGGACCTGAAGGTCCCGGCTGGTGACCGCACCGCCATGCGTGCGGTACGGGTTGATGTGGACGGTGGCGACGTACACGGCGTGGTCGACGACCGTGCGGCGGATGATGTTCGCTCCCTCTTTCTCGCCGGGTTGACTCCGGGCCACGCGGGTGAGCACCTGCTCGACGAGGTTGACCGGATGCGTGCTTTCCGCGTCCGTGACCTGCACCGGGCCACGGAGTTTGCCGGCGCTGTCGGGCGCGGTGTACCCGAACACGCGGGCGTCCCAGTAGCGGGTGACGAGGACGGGTCGTGCCTGATCCTGCATGGTCCGGCGGCCTGGGCCGGCAGGTTTCTTGCCGGTCAGGGCGGTGAGCTGCGCCACCAGGGCCGCTGGCACGCCGCTTTGGATCAGGCGGTCCGTCAGGGCACGGAGGTCTTTGTCTTTGAGGGTGCCGTCATAGGTGACCGTGCCCACTTCCGTGATCTGGAAGGCGTCCGGAAGATCGAAATCCATCAGGACAGCGAGGTCTTCCGGGGCGAGGGTGGTGGTTGGTCCGGCCGGCACGCCAGCTTCAGCCAGGGCCTGGTGAACCGCAGTGCTGAGCGCCTCGCCGTGCCGGATGAAGAGCGCCATCCCGGGCTCACCGCCGTACACCGCGGCAACATAATCACGGGCTTTGCGCTTGATGCTGGCGGCGCTGATGATGCCGTGTCCGGTGAAGGGATTCACGCGGGGGGCGTTGCCGGCATCCAGGTCCCCGTTCGGGTTGCTGAGGTGCGCGCTGATCACCAGGTGAACTTCATGGCGCGTGGCGGGGTCCAGGAGGGGGAAGGGGGTGGAG
>JANKYG020288165.1:0-10672 GCA_026541955.2 Simalia boeleni
GACCTCGATCACTAAGTACTAATGGCGGAATTGGTAGACGCAGTTACGGCAGTAACCTAAGTTGTGGCGTGTAATATAGATAAGCGACCTCAGTAATAAAATAACAACTATTTGCAGGTTCGAATCCTGTTTAGTACACTAAAAAATAATAGCCGTATCTTTGCTGTAATGGCTAAGATAGAAATAAACAAGATATATGCTCCAATAATTCAGAATGACACAAGGTATAGTATAGTATTAGGTGGACGTAGTTCAGGCAAGAGTTACGCTATCAATACTATACTTACTTTAATGATGTTGGAGCAAGATAGGACTATACTATTCTTAAGACAGACACTAACGTCTGCATATATATCTATTATTCCTGAGTTTCAAGAAAAGATAGAGACTTTAGGTTTAGAACATCTTTTCGATATAACTAAGACTGAAATACGTTGCCCATCAACGAACAGCGTTATATTATTTCGCGGTATTCAAACAGGAAGCAAAACAAATACAGCAAATCTTAAGTCTATTAACAACGTTTCCGTATTGGTGATCGATGAAGCAGAGGAGTGCACCGACGAAGAAACTTTCGATAGGATAGACTTATCTGTCCGTAAAAAAGGTGTTGTTAACAAGGTTATACTTGTAATGAACCCTAGCCGTAAAGATCATTGGATTTATCAAAGATTCTTCAAGGAAGCTAAAATAGAAAGCCCTTACAACGGGACTACTGAGGATTGCACTTATATTCATACTACTTACCTGGATAATAAGGATAACGTCGATGAAGGATTCATTAAGCAGCTTGAAAGACTAAAGAAAACTAACCTTAAGAAATATAATCACGTTGTTTTAGGCGAATGGTCTGATGGTGATAGCGATCAAGCACTTTGGAAGCAAGCGAATATCGATGCTACACGTGTGCATGAAGCTCCTGTTTTCAAGCGTATAGTTGTGGCTATTGACCCGGCTGTTACCAGTAAAGATACAAGCGACGAAACAGGGCTTGTTGTAGCAGGTGTTGACTTTAGTAATGAATTATATGTTCTAGAGGATGCTACAGGTATATACACGCCTACTGATTGGTGTACTAAAGCAGTTGTGTTATTTAGAAAGTGGAAAGCTGACAGGATAGTCGGGGAGACTAATAACGGTGGAGATCTTATTGAAACTGTATTACGTACAGTTGATAAGAATATACCGTATAAATCTGTTCATGCCACTAGGGATAAGCTAACCCGCGCTGAACCCGTTAGTGCTATATACGAGCAAGGTCAAGCACACCACGTTGGCAGGCACGTTGAGCTTGAATACGAAATGACTACATGGGAAGCAAAGGCAGGACAGAAATCTCCTAACCGTATTGACGCACTTGTATGGGCTGCTACTGAATTGGTATTAACTGGCAGTGATAGGGTTGTCGAGTTTGGTTGGTAGGTATTTATACGGTATTTGAAAATAAAACTTGACACGCAGCGAAATGATACGTACATTTGAAATGTAATCAATGGGGATTACTTTAAATAAAAATGTTATGAAAACTTTAATAGATTCGGTAAATGGCGGTAAAATAGAGGTCCCAACTAACTTTTTAGTTTATTGTAAGTCAAGAGGAATAAAAGAAATAACAGATGGTGTTGTTATAGGATGGATAACACAAGAGAACAAGCTTTGGAATAAAATAGGTACTGATAAACACTTTAGAACAAGTTTAATGAATAGCACTAAGGTGAATTTATAGAAACAAGCAGGGGGATTAAATAACCCCTGCATAAAATATAAGATTATGGGATGCGATATTCACGTGCATGTAGAATGCAAAAGAAACATTTTAAAGTGGGATCATATAGACATAGATTTGATTCCTTATAGAGATTATAACTTGTTTACAACTTTAGCAGGAGTAAGAAGTTATAGTAATAAGAATATACCTATTAGTAAACCTAAAGGTATGCCAAACTTTATTTCTAATGAGACTAAAGAAGATTTTATAGAAATGTTTGAAGATGCTCATTCTTCATCATGGCTTACGCTATCAGAAATTAAGTTGTACAACAATAAAAAACCAAAGATTTTTAATAGCGGTTTAGTAGATGATGAAGGAGATAAAGCTATTAATAAAGGGCTATCTCCTGAATGGTATTGTCAAGGTAGTAATAATAACTCTTATGTGTTTAGAGAATGGATGGAAGAGAATAACACATTAGTTCCAATTATTGATAAGCTAGAAAAAATAAAACATGAAAGAGGTATTGATAGAGATACTGATATTAGAATAGTTTTTTGGTTTGATAATTAAATTTCAATGTTATGGATTACTCACAAGTAAAGTACGTTATAGCTTTAGAAGATATTAACAATTTTGGAGGTAAAGGTAAAGTATTTAAAGGAACAATACTTAAGTTTGAGCATATAGAATATGGGTACGGCATGGCTGGAGAAAAAGAACAATTAATAAAGATAGGTCGTAAATGGAAGGCTTATTTATAAATACCGTATAAATACGTATTGACACGTATTGCTTTTCGTAGTATATTTGAATATAATTTAAAAACAACGTTATGAAAACTTTATTATTTAAAATCGCTCATTCAATTAAAGGTCAATTTGCTTCGTTCTCAGAAGCTTTGAAACAAGCCTGGAAAGTTGTTAAACTTCGCATGAAACTGAATCGTGGTAACGCTTCTTTTAAGTTCGTAAAGGTAGACGGAACTATCCGTGAAGCTGTGGGTACGCTTAACATTCAATACGAAGCTAAAGGAATCAAAGAAAAGAACTATTCTCTATTCAATTACTATGACGTAGTTGCCGAGGGATGGCGTTCATTTAAAGTCGCTAATTTAATTTAATATATATAATTATGGAATTCAAAGGAACAAAAGGAAAATGGAAATTAATAGGAGGATGGGATGAAAGCGGTAAAGGATGCTTCCCATCAGTTATTATTCATGGAGACGAAGATCAATATGCAAATAGTTATGGCAGAAATGGTATAACCATTAATTGTTCTCATGATCAAAAAGCAGAAAGTATAATGGCTAATGCCTTACTAATTAGCAAAGCCCCAGAAATGCTTGAAATGTTGAAAATATTAATTCAAGATATTGAGGATGATGGTAATTATTCAAGACAAACGGGCTATGATTTGGAAGAAGCTAAAAAACTTATTAACGAAGCTACAAATGTTTAAAAATATGGGTACACAAGAACTTTATAGAAAAATAAGAAATTGGGAGCATCAAAATGGTGAAGCATTTACGGATTACTTTATGCATGATAATGTAAAAGATGGAAGTTGGGCTTTTTGGTTATTAGGTAAAGGTTATACAGAAAGGTCTAATATAATTATAGATCTTTTGGCTAAAGGAGAAAAATGTATTTGCCAGTCTCTCCTTTATGAGGTTAATTCTTCGATAGTTGAGGAAGATTATGGAACGCCTAACTTCGAGCATGAATTGTTTAATGAACAATACGACAAAGATGTGATGTTATGGGCTGAATTTCTAACATCAAACAAATATTATTATGATAAAACAATTGAGTTCTTCGATAAATATAATGTTTAAAAAATTCTACGACAAAATCGTTTGCCATTCAGAATGGACAGCGATAACATTTATTGTATTGTTTTACGCTATAGTTATTATGTTATGCGGTATGATAAAGCCGATATAGCTAAAGTATGCGAAATGTATGCAAATGGAGCGACTTACATAGAAATATCTAGGTCGCTTAAAATAAACTACTCGACAGCGAGGTCATTCATTACAAAACATTATAAAGAAACAAAATGCGTAAATTCAGCACACATACTCAAACAGAGCAAGCTAAACAACTTAGGGAATCAGGATTAAGCTATAGGAAGATAGCTAAGGAAATGAAGATTGATCCCTCAATAGCCTATAGAATGTGTACTATACCAGGTTATCCGAATAAGACAGGTAATAAGCGTATAGACGTTGATAAGGCTATAGAGTTAAGGAAGTCAGGGATAAGCTGCATAAGGATAGCGGAGATATTAGGATGCACTAGAGCTGCGATATATCAAAACACATCATCGGTTCTAACCAAAGAAGAGAAAGTAAAACAAAAAGTTAAACCAGTACAAAAGTTTTTAAGGATGCCAAGAAAAAAGAAAAAAGTAGATGCACCACAGCCAATGGTTGATCGTTACGCTAACCTGCAAAAGGGTTTAGAAAAAGGAGTTAAAGAGATTGTTACAACAGTTCGTAGTGACAGGGATCATGGGTATACTAACTCGTTTAAATACAAAGACGAATATAGCACTAAGCCTATTACAATATTCGTAAAGGATGGAGTAAGCCGTGAAGAGTCTGCATTGCGATGGTGCGAAAAAAATAAAAAAACATTTGTTAATTTGATTTAGGTTTTGTAATTTAGCGGTATGGAAACACAGTTCGTTCCTTATGAGTTGGCGGTTAAACTCAAAGAATTAGGTTTTAATGAAAAATGTCTCGGCAATTACGAGATCATGCCTACAGGAAGTGACTCTAGTGATATAGTGTTAAACTTAGACAAACCTTGTACGAATCCTGTAATGGTATTATGTGACGCCCCTCTTTGGCAGCAGTCTTTTGTTTTTGTTATGGATATATTAACTGTTCAACCAGGATATTACCAAACACATATTATTTATATTTCTAACAATATGATGACTGTAAAAACAGATACTGGTAGACAAACAGGTAAACAATTCCACTCAAGAAAGAAATGTTTAGAATATTTATTATCATTAATATGCAAATAACAATAGCAATTGCCTTATACGTACTAGGTTGCGTGTTGGCTTATGGTAGAATGAAAGCTACATCGCGGGGATTTGGTGTAGATATGTTCTTTTTCTTATGTTTGTTCAGTTGGTTATGGCTTTTTGCTGGATCTTTATCATGGTTATTCGCCGAAAGACATGAAGGTATTAAGTTTTTAAAATTTTAGATATGGAACAAAGAATATACACAAAGGCAACCGATAGACTAAGAGAGTTGCATAAGAATTATGCAGGGGCTAAGAGTGGGAATGCATGTAGCGCTGATCACTTTGATAATTGTGACCATAATAATGATATTGGTAATTTCGCTGCATGTGCCCCCGATGAAACATATTATGAAACCAACAACTTTAAACAAGTCTCAGAACAAGAATTTATTGATTTTATGGAGTTGGAACCTAAAGTGACACAAGGGCAGACCCACTACGACAACACAAATGGAAGTTTATACCTTATCGCTAAGCAAAGAGAGTGGAATGCTTATCAGTTTGATATTATCAAACGTATTGATCGTGCGCTTAAAAAAGGTCAGTTCAAAGAAGATTTGGAAAAGACTAAGTTTTTGATTGATTTATGGTTAAAGGAGGAAGAAAATGAAAGTAGGTAGTTTAGTTGTTTGTGTGGAGGGATTGACAAATAGTAGTCTTGTTAAGCCAATATATACTGGTAAGATATATACAGTAAGAGAAATTTCTTTGGGTAAAGAGATTGTATTAGGTCGTATTCAGGATTCTTCGGATATAGGCTTATTACTTGAAGAAATATATAATGGAATAGATCCTGACTTTAATTCAGAATGCGGGTATCTTATCACAAGATTCCTCGAACTAGACACCCCTCAATCAATTAGTATTGAAGAAATATTAGAGGATACAGTCTATGCATAAAGTAAACCTTACGGAAGACCATGAAATGTACTATAACATCAACTCATACTATCTATTCCTTAGAAGCGCTGAAAGTGTAGATAAATTATACTTTGAAAAGGTTAAATTTTGGAATCCGACAATGAACCAACATTTGAAACGTGCTAGAGAGTCAATTAACGTGCTGATGACCGAGTTTAATAAGACTTTCAAGGCTAAAGATACGGATGTCGTCGATTACGAAGCTCCAAGCGAATTAATGGAAGCTATGACGTATTTAAGCAGATTACACCCCG
Organism: Simalia boeleni; assembly: GCA_026541955.2. Taxonomy (NCBI): domain Eukaryota; kingdom Metazoa; phylum Chordata; class Lepidosauria; order Squamata; family Pythonidae; genus Simalia; species Simalia boeleni. Next base: position 5,937 of record JANKYG020288165.1, read on the forward strand.
AAGATATTAACAGAATAATGAATAAAATAAAAGAAGATGAAAAGTAAACGAAGTAAACTATGTATTGTAGGTATATCTTACGATATAGTTGTAGAAAAGAACGAAAACTACACTAGATGGAAGAAAATGTATTTGAAATTAGGAGTTTCTTTCAGCACTACAAAGAGAGGTAAAAAAGGGTTACGTGTTTTTGAATCGCCATTGTTATATAAAAAATATATTAAAAGAACTGTATAATGAACTATCAAGATAAAGTCGCAGAATTTATGCGAATTAGTGGTCAGTTAGTAGCCACTGAGCCGAGAGAATTAACAAAAGAAGATTTAGACTTCCGTGATACGTTATTGCGCGAAGAGATTAGAGAGCTGCAATACGCTATTGTAGATAACAACCGTGTTGAGATATTAGATGCTTTGTGTGATATTAAGTATGTAAATGACGGAACGGCTAATATGATTGGCTATAAACAGTGGGATCAACCTTATTATGATTGTTATGGTGAGCATTTATTTGAGTCAGATAATGTAGCTTTAAAATCATATTTAGACAGTTTACAAGGATATGACTCATCTTGTATATCTGAAAGCGTTGATGATATTAACGACTGTGTAATCGTATTAGCTTTCCTATTCGGATTCACTCTAGAAAATTTCAAAACAGCCCTTGATCGTGTGCACGAATCAAATATGTCAAAATTCTGCCTTGACACAAAAACAGTTGAAAAGACACAGGAGTTTTACGCTAAACAAGGTATTAATACATATGTGGAGCCTAGAGAAAAGGTTACGGTAGTATATCGTGAAGGCGATGGTAAAGTACTTAAGTCAGTTAATTTTTGGGCGCCTTATTTATTAGATTTAATATGATAGGTATATATAAAATAACATCACCTACAGGGAGAGTATATATCGGACAAAGTGTTAATATTGAAAAAAGGCTTAAACAACATAAAAATATAAATAATAAAGATAATGTTGCTTTAAATAATAGTTTTATAAAACACGGTATTGAAAACCACACTTTCGAAGTGATAGAAGAATGTGAAGTAGATGAACTCAATGAACGTGAAAGGTACTGGCAGGATTATTATGATGTTTTAAAGTACGGTTTAAATTGTAAATTAACAACATCAAATAGTAAAAGTGGATTATTAAGCGATTCAGTGAAAAATAAAATAAGTAAATCTAAAAAAGGTGTAAAACTATCTAAACAAGCTGCGGAAAAGGTTAAAATAAGGATGAATAATAATCACCCTATGAAGGGCATTACTCATTCCAAAGAATCAAGGTTGAAGATGTCTAATTCAAGAATAGGGAAGAAAAATACAATTGAATCCCTTAACAAAAAAAAAGAAACAATTAAAAATAGGTGCCCAGTTTATTCAGTTTTAATATCTATAAAAATATCTGATTCATTAAGAGGAACTAAAAAACCAGCCCGTTTCAAGGAATTTATGTCAAAAAAAATGACAAAAAGAAATGTAACATTATCTGTTAGAAATAAAATTTCAAACACATTAAAAGGTAAAATGACTGGTTATCTAAATGGTAATTCAAAGATGCTATTAGATTTAACCACTGGTTTTTATTATGGGTCTATAACTGAATTTATTAAATCTAATAATTTAACAATAAACAAGTATAATAAGATAAAACATGATAGAGTTTTTGTATTTAAAAATAAATAACATAGATTATCACCCGGTTTATTTGGAGGATTTGGTATGATAGAGGTACGGGTACAGATATGCAAAGACTGCGTTAACCTTAGACGTGAACGTTTATTCCGTAAAGACGGAAAGCTATCGAATAAGAAACGTAGCTTTTGCAATCTTAATAACACTATTATAGCGATGACAGACTCCGCTTGCGACAAGTTTAAATTATCCGAGGAATAGCACCTCGGATTTTTTTAAAATAAATTTGGTAGTGTCAATTATGTTTCGTTATTTTGGGTATGGAAAAAATGACAGACATCGAGAAAGTATTTATATTTGAATACAATAATCATAAAATTGAAATATCAAGGAATAGGCGTAAAGATTGTTTTTTGAGGATTTTCATTTTAAATCCTAAAGAATACGAAAAACCTGAAATTTACATATGCAAAGGAGTCAATGTGCACCTAACAGTCAAGAGTGCTAAAAATAAAGCGATTCAAATTATAGATTCATTCGCATGTAATTAGACTATTGCAATTGCGGTTTATATAGCTTATCTTTGTTATATGACACGTGGATTTTACGCTATAGAAATAAGAGATAGCAAAGAAGCTAGGGAGTTAGCGGAAATGCTTAAAAATGAACCTGTATTTTGTGTTAGTTTGGAAAGGCTACTGACAGGAAACCTAGGAGGATATACGAGGGTCATTTGGGACGAAGACCAATGGACGTTAACAAATTGGGTTGACAATAAGACAGTTATAAATTTAGAACAAGTTAAACAATTAATATTAATATAAAAATGAAAAAGACGAAAGAAAACGTGTATGTCGTGATCGACACGCCTAAAAAGGCAAAGAAAGTTAAGAAAGTATTGGATATGTTTGGGGAGGAAACATATCAAAGCGATACTATTGATTACGCATTAAGGAATTCTAAATTGCTTTCTTATAGTGACACTGATAATTGGATAGCAGCACGATGGACTGACGATGATGAAACCGAAGTATCAATCAAAGAACTTCGTAACATTCTAGCTATTGAGCATTTGAAAGAAGGCGATGTGGTTGTGGTAGATAATGACTGTGGTAAGTGGATTGTTAAGCTTACAGGAAACGATATTCAAAGGTTTGAGCACTCTGCAAGTTATGACCTGGATTTGAGGTTGTTGAATGACCAAGAATCAATTGAATCAGAGAATAAAATATACGGTGGTTCGTTCATCCGTTACGCCACAGAAGAAGAAAAAGCGTTGGTGAATAACGAGCTAACAATCGCTGACTATAAACTTGGAGTTTGGTATAAGTCAGAATCAGGTACTTTAGTTTATTTCAATGATACTGAAACTACTTATGGATTTAGAAGTAATGGCGATTTTATGGATAAAGCTGAGTGGATTTCAGAATTTAGAGCAAACGGATTCCATAAGCCTGGATATTGGAAAGAAGCCACCAAAGAAGAAGTTGAACAGGCTTTGATTAAGGAAGCTAAGAAACGTGGGTATGTGGAAGGCGCTAGAGTAAAGTGTTTGGTATTTCAAAAAGAGTACACTCTTACATCTAGAAAGCATTGGAATGAATTTGACGGGGAAGAATTATTAATGGTAGAATCAGGAGATACAGGGGCGTGGATTTTTAAAAACGGCAAATGGGCTGAAATTGTTGAGCATAGTTTTGTAGAGTCAGCGGATAAGATTAATATTGAGTGCGGAAGTATAGGCAAAAGAGTTCGTGTTATTGATGGTGGATTAGGGGCACGTGGAGCTAATGATAAGACAGGAGTATTAGTCAAAAATAGAACTGTAGCTAATTGTGGTCACTATGATTCTACAGTTAAAGTTGAAACAGACGATGGTAATGTTTGGGGATTAAATAACTCATTCCATGAGATTGAATACATCGAAGAATCATCACCTTTAACCGTAACCCTTGAAGTAAAAGACATTGCTACTTTGCAAGTAATTCAAAAGACTTTGAAGGAACTAGAAGAAAAAATAACAAAATTAATTTAACAAATTAAACCTTTCGGTGTACAGGTTAACCGAGTATAAAAAACATGAGCAGAAAATATAAACTTATATTAGCATTAGCATCGGCATTATTAGGATTGTATTATATATTCTTTGAAAACAAGGCTGAAATAGGATTATTACTCATTGTATTAGGTCGACTTGATAGTCTAGATGTTGATATTGATGATAAATTCAAAAAGGAGTAACATGACAATCATAGCATTAATATTCCTCGGCTTATTACTAGCTATTTGTATTAGCGAACGAAACGATAACAGACGTAATTGGTAATAAAATAACACATGAGAAAGATTATAGTAAAAATTATGTACGCAATATATGCGTTAAAACAGATTAATAAATTTCATTTAGGTGATACTATTGAAATTAAAGAAAGCGGTAAAATTGGCATGCTTATTCAAGGAGTATCAAATCCTTATTGGGATATTGTTACTGACTGTCGTATTAACAAAGTTCATAAGGATAAGTTTAAACTGAAAAATCCTATTAAAGGAAGGTATCAAAGGATTAAACAGTCTTATGATTTCCAAATGAAAAACTGGTTTTCAATAGACACTTGGAATAAGCCGTTATTTAAACGAATATCATACCGAGGTTAATTGAATATCCCTAGCTTAAAACACTAGGGATTTTTTGTTATCTTTGTGGTATGAACGACTTAACGACTATTTAGAAATGATTTTAGGAGATATTATTGCAGAAGACACTATCTTGATTTAACTATGGGCTTAATAGACAATTATATTAATAAGCGTGTAGCTACTGTATTGGCAAGTAGACAGGCTAACACCTTTGAGGGTTTTAACGCTAATAACCTGTTGGCTTTCATTAATTCTGGGCTACCAACGTTGAACGCTGATACTTACGATTATTACGATGCTTATTCAACTATTGGCGCTGTTTACGAGGTTGTTACTTTGTTGGCTAATAAGATTCAGAATTGCCCTTTAGTGTTTTACCGAGTTAAAGACCGTAGGAAAGCTGAAAAAGCCGAACAGTTGATTAAGTCGGGTAACTTCGCTCAAGGATATGTGTTAAAACAAC
>JANKYG020317008.1:0-53022 GCA_026541955.2 Simalia boeleni
GTTAGGGATGGCACCGTTGTGGTACACACTGTTTACGATAGCCTCACCAGTGTTGATGGAGGTAGCAGCTTCGGGTGTGCCAGCACAACCCTTGTAGCCGATGAAGCAACCATCATCAGTAAGGGTGAAGCCGTGACCCTTGAGATTCTCGTAGTTGAGCCAACCGAAGAGTTGCTCCCTTACGAACTCAGAGGTGTTAGCGTAAAGGTTTTCGACAAACTTAGCGAAAGCGCGCCAGTTCGCAGCGTCTTTGGGAGTACCGTCAGCGCGAAGCAGGCGGAGAATGTGACCTTCAAGAGCTGGGTCGATGGGAGCGTGATCCACCAGGATGGTGTCGTTCTCGAGAGTCATGCGACCGTCAAGGATGCCGCCGATCTTGACAAACTTGCTCTGTGCCTTCGCAGCGAGGTTAACGTTCCCAACGAAGAGTGAAGCAAGAGCACTGTTGCTCATAGTACCAGCAGCATAATCTTCGATGCCCTTAGTAAAGCGATCCCAGTTGGGGTGATCAGCGTTGATGGTGAGGGGGGTGATGGAACCGTTGTCATCAACGACAACGGAGAGTGCCTCCTCCGCCTTCCCGTGGCGAATGGTGGTGTTCTTCTGTAGCGATACGATCTTCATGGGTGTATTCCTTCCTACTTCTATGATAGAACTATCTTACCACATTAGTTCTGCGGTTGTCAATAATGAAGCTGATTAGTTGTCGTTATTTTCTGAAGAGTTAGCAGCCATCTTCTCCACCAGGAAGGAGAAGAAGTGAGGCACGATGGAGGCCATGAGCGCCTTCTGCCGGTCATTCTCCGGCGCGGAGCGCCGACCGTAGTAAGAACCGTTGAAGAGAGTTGCATAGACACTCTGCTCAAAAGTTTCGTACGGTGCTAGTTCATTCAAAGCACTGTCTACAGCTAGAATCTTAGCAGCAACCTCAGCGCCGAACGCCTGCTCCAACAACTCCGGGAGAGAAGAGCTGTAAAGATACGGGTTCTTGAAGCTGTGGTCAATCTTTGTGAAAGCGTCAAAAGCGGCTTCATACTCTGTACCGCTTGCGGCGACCGCGAGGTCCACCCAAACAGAATCAGGAAGGCGAGTCGAACTAGAGACACAACGCATCGCCTCACCCTCAGTGAGCGCTTGGATTTCATCGTTGAAGAGCCGGGCGTGCCGCTTCTGGGTGTCAGCGATGAGTGTTGCTGCCTTACCGCGCGGCGTGAACTCGGGATCAACATAGACATCCTTGTAGCCAAGCATCAGGTCAAAATGTCCCGCACGGAGATACTTTGGTTCACGGAGGGCGTAAACCCTACGTCCCACAAGCTTAGCACCCTTGTTATGAGCGCCCTTAAGTACGTTCATGTGATCGTAGCCAATGACGATAACGGCATTCTCAGAAATCATTTCCGAAACCTTCATCGAAACAAACGAAAGCTTAGCGTTGTTGAAGTCAGTAACCTTCTCGAAAGAAGTAGCGTCAATGAAGCCCGCTTCAACCTCAGTGTCAACCTCCTTCTTCACCATGTTCTTGCGGCGCTCCTGGCGAGCCTCAACAACGAGCTCCATAACCTGTGCAGGCGTGTAAACAGTTACCGAAGAAGAGAGCACCTGCTTATAAAGAGCAAGCTCTTGGTCAGTAACAGAGGTCGTGAGCGCCATCAGCTTATTGGGGAAAACGTCCTTAGAGAGGAGAGTGCGAGCCTTGCGGAGGTCTTCCGTAAAAGCGTCATCAACATCAGTGACGATAACGAGGTCACGGTTGTGAGTCTGGCTATCGTAGTAACTATAGCGAGTACGAGTGCCGAGCACCGAGTAAAGCAAGGGGTGACGCTCGTTGTCAGCTACAGCCTTCTGAAGAGAAGCGGTAATGTCACCCACGCGACCGCCAGCACTCTTAACTTCAACAGCGATAGCACCAGGGCGGGCGGTTGCAGTCGAAAACGCATAAGAATTTGCGGCATCACTAAGGTTAACTACACCAAAGCAGTTGTCAGCCTTTGCCTCCATGAAAGTCTTAACGGGGTTTGCACCGTTAGTAAGCTCGAAATCATCTTGCGAGAGATCAAAGCGCTTGTTGTTCACAGAGACGTGAAGACCATCAGAAGTCTTGATGTTCAGGTCGAGGGCGAAGTTCCAGGCAGCCTCTTCCGGAAGTTCGCGGAAGTAAGCCATGGTCTTTGCCAGAAGATCGTCATTCATGGTGGAGTAGTACTTCACCACCCGCTCGTTAAGAGCACGAGAGCGGTCGTTCATGGTGATGCTGTCTCGCGAGGAGGAGAAATCAACCACACCAGGCTTGAGCTCCACAATGAAAGTAGGCTCATCGTAGCTGTGCGAAATATTGTAAAGCCAACCCGAAAGAACATACTTCACTGAAAGACTGCGGTAACCAAATCGGCCGGAAGAAAGAGCCGCGAAGTAACTACGCGCTGTAGAGTTGTTCATCCACACACGGCCGCGGGTGTCAGTTTCTTCATCAAGGAGGATGGTGTCAAAAAGCTGGTACCTCTCTTCAGTGAGAACTTCCTTGCCGTCAATGATGAGGGGCACGTCTGGGGCGAACTTCTTGAAGTTGTCGATGGCGGTGCGGAATTCGCCCAAATCGTGAGCCTTTACCGGGATGACAACCTCAGTGCCGTTCGGCTTACCAGTGTGCTCCTGAGAAACAATAGTGGTGACGTTACCCATTGCCTTGCGAGAGCAAGTAAAAATGGTGGTGAACCCATTCTTAGTGGTGGTCACCTGGAACTCGCTGCAGTAAGCGAGAGGGGCCTTAGCACCAAGACCGTACGCGCCAAGCTGGGTGAAGTCATCAGTCTTGGTGGAGCCACCGTACTGTGAATAAATCTTCCGCACATCGTCCGTGGACATGCCGATGCCTCGGTCAATCACACGGAAGGAAGCATTGAGACTGGAGGGGGAATAAATCTCGACAGCCTTACGATCACTTGCAGCGAGCTTAGCGGTAGCGTCAATGGCGTTACTTACGACTTCCCGCACTGAAGACGAAACGGGGTTCGGGTAAAGGTCAGTAAGGCGGTCAATAATGAGCTTCATGGCGGCAGGGTTAATCCCCATCTCCACCTCTTCGATCTCCTCCGGCTGGATGAGAGTCGTAACCTCAGTATTGTGAGCGTGAGTCGTAGCCTTGGACAGTGCCATGGGAAGTGGTTTCCTTTCCTAAATGATCAACCACTACCATAGTACCTCACTCATTCCGTTTTGTCAACTTGTAGAGCAATGTTTTTCCAGCGAAATCTAGAATACTACTAGATTACTGAATTAATACTTCGTTGCTTCATCAGGGCGAGCAGGCCCGCCGCTAGGTATAGTAGTGGTGGCACTACCGTCATCGTTACCGTTACTTTGTGCAGCTTGCTCAGCGCGCCACTCTTCAAAAAGCTTCGCTTTCAGAGCTTCGTGGTTATCACCCGAGTAAATAGCTTCAAGTTTAGGGCGGATTACGAAAAGGTATACTAGCATACCGAAAGGCCAACCCGCAACAGTACCCACCACGAACCACACATTCTTGGGCTCTTTAGCGCGTTCCCACACATTGTCACTATAGTGCCGCATATCAAAGACAACAGCAAGTGCCGAGATAACGAAAATAAAGCCAAAGAAAAAGTTGAAAAATCCCTGCATCATAACCATGAGAAACTCCTATTTAAAGTACTCGTAGAATATCACTTTCAGGCGTCAGGATCACCGAACATTCTCTCACCAGTGAAAACACCAGTGTCTTCGTTGTAGCTTTCGTTATAAAGTTCTTTTCCTCGCATATGCCGCATGTAGACTTTCAAGTCGTTACCCTGGAAATTCAAGTTCTTCACCACAGCGGGGTCAAAAACAAAGGTTTCTTTATCTCCTGCAGCAAGCGGGCGAGAGCTATCAACACTATCGTAAGTCATATCCGCAAATTCAGGGAAGCGGTACGCTCTAGTTTCTGAAAGCTTATGATAAGAGGCAGCATCAGGTGACGCTTCCACCAAGTCCCTCTTAGTTCTATCCGATGTAAAATTATTTTTGTAAATAGAGATAGCTAAATCGTTCGCCTCTTCGTTATGTTCGCCGGCTGCAAGGTCTTTCTTCGTCAACTCAGCAAGTTGCTCCATGGTAACAGGCTTCTGCGCGTTATTAGCTACCCATTCTTTTTGAGCGTAGCTCATATGAGGTAGATACTCCTGCACATTGAAGTTCTTAGAGGAAGCGATTTCTTGAGACATGCCATCCCAAGATTGGTAGCCTACAGCCTTTAACGAGGCGATTTTTGTTTCCTTTGAAATCTGCTTATTGCCGCTAGTAAGAATCACTTTATGCAGGGGCGAGTAGCTATCAACACCATCAGCGATTTTTCTTACCATTCTATCAGTGGCGTTACCCTCAATGAATTTTACAAGCTCTCCATGCCTCTTAGGGTTGTTCACGATTTCTTCTATCTCTTTAGCGGTGTAGCTCTTCTTAGCAAAGTTTGGGTGAGCTTCGAAAAGTTGTTTAGTCTTCTCGTTTTGAACTCGCGGATAAGCTGTTTGTAGGTCTTTATGAGAAACATGTGGGTTTGCAGCAAGTTCTCTTAGCACTCCCTCGTCACCATCGCGAGCGGCGTAAGAAAGCATTTGTTGATCCGTCGTAGTCTTTACAGCGATGCGAAGGTCTCTCTGGCGGTAACCTTCAGTCTGAGGGGAAATTTTCTTCTTCGCGGGCTTGGGTACCTCTTGTTTTTGCTGTTGCTTTTCATACGCAGCCTGAGCAGCATCCCTACTTTCGTAGTGGTCTTTAGCGCCCCCAAAGGGGCACTTGGTAACAGCACCACAAGCACTTGGTTGACCAGTATTGGGATTCACATGGTATTTTGCCACTTTACGCCTCCTAAAGAGTTAGCGTTAATCTTTCTAAAGCTTAAAATCCATAACTGCGGGCGGCCACTGCGAAGAGGTAACAGCGTTACGAAAATCAGTTACTCTTACTTCAAGGGGGCGCCGCACACCAAACGAGTACTCTAGCGCCATCCTCTCAACAGTGTAATCATTCGTAATCCCCAACTGCACTACCGTGGGCTTGAGCTTCCCATGTTCGTTCCAGATAGCATCAAGTTCGTTAACACTCTCTTGCAAGTAAATAAGGAAAGCGTCTCTTCGTGAAGGGAGCGGGTCAAACCCTTTCCCTCGAAGTAAATGCAACTCTAGAGGTGAGTAGATGTTACCTTCGAAAGAAATGAAAGTGTCAACAGCTTTATCCTCAAAATCTATGTAAGCGTACGCTGCGTTACCTCTACGGTCAGCAAATTCCCACACATTTCTCAAAAGATTTCTAGTAACCTCTTTCAAAAGACTACCGAAAACATCGTTTTTTACTTTTTCAGGTTCTTTTTTCTTAAGAACAAGCTCCATTTTTATCCCAATTCTGGCAGAGGTGTCATCGCTTCTTTCACGAACTCTGCCTCTAACGAGTGATGTTCTTTCTCCGGCTCATCCTCACCGCAAGCATACTGAAGCGCGAATTCTAGAGCTTCAATGTAATCAAAAAGAAAAGAGACTTGCTCACGCGAAAGAGTAAGTTCTTCATCCTCAAACTTCTTTTTCAAGCGATGAAGAGTTTCAGCCGACTCAAAGCTATCATGCATGATACCCTCCTTAAAGCAGTTAAAGAGAATATCATTATTCGTCAAACAGAAGCCAATTCACTCATCCAAGCGTCGGCAAGAAAACCCTCGTTATACCTTTTCAATTCATCTGCAAGTTTACTACAGGTAATAAGAGCCATGGTGGTTACGTCACCCTCTATAGCAAACTTTTCCATAAGTTTATTCACCACCGTAGAAAATTCTTGAGCAAGGGCCTGGGGTGGCCCCTGCTCAAAAGTTACTTCCATTTTAGCTGCGGAACGAGCTAGAGAAGAAAGGGTGAGAGTTTTCCAAACGTTAGTTTCATTTAACGACATTTTAATTTTCCTTTACAAAATAAGTGTTTACTGAACATTAAACTTGATTAAAGTTCACTCACATAATAAACCAATAATGAATGGTATGTCAAATGAACTTACACTAATTCAAGAAACTCCTTAAAAAACGCAGTTTTAGCAGTAAATCGAGCATTTTCTGTGGAGAAAAACGCCATTAAAGAGAATTGCTTAAGCAAAGAAAACATGTCTTCCCAACTTTACCATTAATGTGGCGCTTATGGGCTACCCTCTGAGAATTGCAAGTAGAACACTTAATTCCCTGATGCTTAACAAGACCGTGAATAGGACATTCTCTCAATGTTACTGACTTCAGATTAACGCAAACTCGACACTGCTCACCAATGAATGTTACTTCACCATGGATTTTGCAAAGTTTCTTCGAAACACCGTTATACGACCGGCAAGTATTACATACGTTTCCAGTGAAAGATGCCTCTCCGTGAACATCACATATTTTTGTAGTCACTTCCGGCATCGAGCATTTAGCGCAAGTATCACCCTGATGAATAGTGAGTCCGTGAACAACACATTCTTTTTCAGATATATTAGCCTTAACGGAGCAATGTGTGCATTTTCCGTTTCTAAACTTCACCTCTCCGTGTCTTTCGCACTTTCCTAATTCGAAGAGCTCTGAGGTCAAACAAGCCGTACAAAACTCACCCCTAAAATAAATAAAACCGTGTATCGAACATTCTTTAACCACTAACCCTTTGCGGATGGAACATTTAAGGCAAGAGTTTCCCTGGTGCAATGTTCTTCCATGAATCCCACAGGTTTTAAAAGAATTTCTCTTATTAGCGATACATTTCTTGCAATGCTTTCCCTGGTGGATTGCCTCTCCGTGTGTTTCACATCTTTTAAGCTGAAGCCCCTTGCGGGCCACGCATTTTTTGCAAGACTCTCCTGCATGAAGTGTAGCTCCGTGAACAGCGCATTCTTTTAAGATATACGAAATACGATGATTCGGTACAACAAAGCCACCAGCTCTACTATTCAAACAGTTTTTGTCAGTGAGCCACTTATCGCTTATTAATTCACTTTCGTAAGAGTAAGCTTCAGCTTTGTTCACATGAAGCTCTAACACCTCTTTCTCCACGCTATCTGCATACTTCTTTTTCCAGTTGAAAAACTTATTTTTAGAGTCTTTGCCACCGCTCCCAAAGTAGCCATCATTAAGGCAATCCTCTAAAGTAGCGTTAGCTTTCTTCACATGAGAGACCCCGTAATAGTATTTTTTGCTCTTAAGTGAAGTGATTTTATAAGTGTAGAAAGTGAGCTCAGTGTTTCTCCAAAAGAAATTCTCGCTATTTTCTTCTTGCGTTAATAACAGAGAGTACTGAAGACAATCTTTTTCTGCAACAGTACTCTCCACAAATATATCTGCCGGGTGGTATTTTTCAATATAGAAGCTTAAGAGAGAATCAAGTTGTGAAGGAGAAGAATTCCGTTTCAGCTCTTTAAAGAAAAATAATTGGGAAGTCCAAAGTTTTTTGACGGGATCAGTAATAGTACTGCCGAAAACCCCCGCCGCTACTAATTCTCCATCAAAATGACACCCGAGAAAAATAAATTTCCTCTCTCCCAAAAAGATAGAAGAGTTATCCCCGATAACCTCTGTGGCCTCTTCAGGGGATAACTCTTCTATCAGAATAGGAAAGGAAGAAATGGTAGACTCTTATCCGTGAATACTTACCGGTGCAACGATGTCTGCCACCACTAACATCAACATGAAGACAGCCAAAACGCTTCCCGTAACAGCAGTCATAGACCACACCCACTTATAGTCAATGGGGGTGTACTCTTTCTTACAAATTCGTGCCCAGCGCATTCTTATAGAGTCCAAGAACGCTACAAGCATACGACCTCCATCCAATGGCATGAGGGGGAGAAGGTTCGCTAGCCCGAGCCCAATATTTAGTAAAGCACTGTAAGCTATAAGTGTGTAAACTTTATCAGAAGTTGTTTCAGTCTGGGTGGCAGCAGTGTCACCGTAGGCTTTCCCTACACCCACCATGCTAGACATAGTAGTTTCGTCCCGCTTTTCTTTACCAGCGATAACGTTTATTACATGTGGCACTTGCGAAGGTACTTTAGCGATGCCTTCAAGATTCATTTTGAAGAGGACTCCCAAAGTAGTGAAAGCCTCACCTACGCCTCGGTCACGTTCTTGGATCGCCATATTCATACCGATGCGGCCATTATCGTTAGCCTTAGGGTGAAGTGTTACCTCTTTACCGTCCCGGAGCACTACCACCTCAGAACCTGATTCTTTAAATCTTGCTTGCATATCGGAAAGTTTTTCGACTTTCTTCCCGTCTACTTCGATGATTTTATCGCCCTTTTGCAGGCCCGCAGTCGCAGCCCCACAATAAACATTTGGAGCACAAACGGCAACAGATTCAATAGTAGTTGACGCTACTGTCACAGGAGTTGCTACAAGAAGACTTACGAAGATTACAGTACCCAGCACCAGGTTCACCGCGGGACCCGCAAGGAAGATAAGATTACGCTTCCAAGGTTTCACATGGGAAAGAAGGGATCTTTCCATGCTTCCTTCAGGTTGTGTAGTATCTTCAATACTTACGAAACCCCCGAGGGGGAGAAGCTTAACTCCGTATTCAGTACCGTTGCGCTTTGTAGACCACAGCGTCGGGCCAAAGCCTATGAAAAATCTTGGTACTGGTATTTTGAATAAACGGGCTACAGTCATGTGACCTGCTTCGTGTAATCCTACTGAAATGGAAATCACTAAAAGAAAAATCACAATGCCGAGAGCCCACGCCCACCAGTCAGTCATTAATGTTACCTCCCTTAAGGCACAAGTTTTCTACAAATATCACCTTAACAAGATTCTCGAAGACTTGTTAAGAAGTCGGCTTATTTTCAAATATCTCATCACGCATGTCTACAACTGGGGTCTTCTCAATGTAAAAACGCCAAGGAGTGGGAAGCCACTTTATTATTTCATCACGGGGGAACTCCGGGGAAAGAGAATAGAATTTTCCCCCATCAGGAAGTGTCAAAAGAGAGCCGAAACTAAGATAGTTCACTTCAACGTGAGAGAATAGAGAAAAAGGAGCAGTGAGCGCTTCGTGGCCAAGCTGAGTGTTCAAGCCCCCACTTGCGTGCACTTGATGGAAGGGCATGGGTTCAGGGGCGCTAATCCACGAGGGGTATAGCTCCCAAATGGGGTCAGCAAAAACTGGATCAGCGCTATAGTTAGGAACATCACCTAACCGGTAGGACCTGCCGAAATAAAGACTTTTAGAGAATTTTTCGTTAAGAAGACGAGCGGCTTCTTTAGCCTCAGTCGGTCTTCCTATATCCACCCACTGCCCATAAGTAAGGCCCCCATGAGAAACTAACCTTCCCTTATTACTGCTCGCCACAAGAAAAGTGCTTTCGGAATCTTCAAGCCACCGCCGCCGAAGGATGCGGTTACTATCCATGTTAGTCCACTCGTCAGGAAAGTTTAAAGCCATGATTTCGTTGGGCCCTATAAGTTGAGTCCAATTGCTATAAGTAGACCGCCATAGAGCAATGTAGTTGAGAGTGGCTATGTTTGGCCCCAACCGTTCTTTATCTTTCATGCGCTCGGAGCAGCCTATGAGGTTTCCCATCTGTACAATTTCGTCCACCCTTGCCGCTATCTTTGCTGCTTCGTTCTTCCACAAGAGGTATTGCCCTTCAAGGCCAGGAAGAAAGAAGGTTTTATAATAGCGAGCGCGAGGCACTAGTACTCCTTAAAAGAATAGTTCTTGTTCATTCTATCAAGAGCTTTCAAAAGGAAAGAATGTAAAGTAAGACGCGGTTCCCCACAACATCAGGAGAATAAACCAAAAAGCTTATCTCGCACTGTTTTTTCGTCTTTAGGTTTCTCAACTTTAGGGGCACCATGCGCTTTCCGCGCGTCAATTGTCTTTTTATAGCTTTCGATAGCAGGCTCGACTTCAGCAACAAGATTTTTAACGAAATTTCCGCGGGAGGCGGCTAAAGCAGGTTTCATATGCTTTTCGGTTAATATTTCCGCCACAACGTCTCCTGCTTCATTAGCATCTGAAGGAGAAATCTCGTGAGTGAAGTTTTCTTTCCCCATGACGTATGAGAAATACCAATTGCCCTCAGGGATGCGAGCTACAGCCCACGATCCCTCACCACCAGGGAGCTCTTCGCTCACGTGGATGGCTACCGCTTTTTCTTCAGTATCTTGCACGGCGTGAAGCTTTAAACTTTCGACAACATCCGAGGGCTGAAAAACTGACTGACTGCAGTCCGCCGAGAGTGTCAACGTGCCAGGGTTTTCTTTACTGAATATATCTATAGAGTAGTAATCGTTTACCTTCTGACTCCCTCGACTCAATATTTCTACTTGATCAAGCGTTTGTATAGTGTTTTCGTAAGCCCGCTTCACGTTGGCCTGATAGCGCTCTGTTTCCGTAGCTTCGTAGTGAGAGTCTTCACCCTTCTGCACAGCATCATCGTGGATGCTTTGTGCCTCTGCTTGGCTAGCATACCCCATATATCTTTGAATGACTGTTTGCAATTGCTCGTAATTCGCTTTTTCTTCTCTTTCGTCAAGGTTGACCGAGTAAGTTTCGTACTGGTTTTGGTTGTGCCAATAAGTGAGAGTGTAACGTGCTGATGGAGCTGATTCTCTTCCGAAGATTTCTCTTTCTACTACAAGCCGCTTCCCTCTCTTCAAGTCTACTGTCATGACGCCGGTGGTGAGGTGAGGCCGCACACCTGTTTTTATTTGCACGTCACGAGCATAATCACTCATTTCTCTTAAGTTGACGGCAGCTTTAGCAGCGACTACTACTTCGTCGTTGTCACCGTTTTCCATCGCGGCATCATTGTCCACTTTAATCATGACGTTGAAAGGTCGGTTATAAGCATCTTGACTTCGAGCGTTGACACCTCGGGGATTAGTATCAAGTGCTGCTTCTTCAGTCTCGTAGTGCGTGGAGTAGGGGCAAGCTTTTTTACTAGCGGTGCAGCGTTTTACACCTGCTGGGGTGTGGTGCCACTTTGCCCCCGCTGTGGCTGTAGATAGCGCCATGCTTCCTCCTATGTTTCCTCTCTTTTTCTAAAGATTTTCTTTTTTAAAGAATTTTTCTTGCGGCTCTCAACGCTTTCTATAGCTTAGTTTACCTTTAGTTGATGAGTATTACAGTAGCTTCATAATCTTCGTAAATGATGTTTTTACATTGAAGTATATCAGCTATAGCGTAAACTACTGGTAGGCTATAGCTGACGCATTATGAGTGCTGTTTTAAGAGTAAAGAAAATGACAGCTAAAGCGAAACTAGTAAAGCCCCGCAACATTTCATTACGGGGCTTTACTATAGTTTACTTAGGATGACGTTTGAACAACTTCCCTTAAGTTACTAGGTTTTGGTGGATCAGAGGCCAGACTCAAATTCGGGAGCCGTAGGAATGTCAGGGTCGACCTCTACCTTTTTGAGAACGTTAGTCATGGTAGCATTTGCCATAGCATCCTCCGTGTTGGACATGTCCACCTCCTGAGGAGTTTCATCAAGAACATAACCGTCAGGGGCTTGGGTTTCAACCATAGTTACAGTCTGTGCTGAGCAAGTTTTATCCAGGGTGCCAGTGCCAGTGGTGGTGAGATCCCGACCGAAAACACCTACCCAAATGTCACCAGAGGCGCCAGTGGTGGCAGTAACGCCTTCGTCGTTAGCAGTAGAGGTAGCACCCACAGCATCGTCAGCAACCTTAGCAGCCTTTTCAAGTTCATCGTCACCAATAAAGTTAGCGATCACATCGTAGGTGGGAGGCACAAGACCGAACGCGAAAGCGTCCTTCGCAGTCATGGCTTTATAAGCAGCTGTGAAGGCATCCCAGTTCTGAGTTGTAATGTTGAACGAATTAAGGTCAACAGTACCATCAGAGTTGACAGTAGTGTAACCAGCGGCGTGAACAGCGTTTTGGAACTGAGTCCACTCGGCGAAGGCCTTATCATACTCAGCCTTCACTGCAGCTTCAGAATCAGTACCAGCAAGAACAGTATTTGTAGCAGAACCAGTACCATTAGTGGCATCATAGTCACTAAAGTAAACCGCACCAATGGAGTCAAGGCGTTCTTTAACAGCTTTCCCGAAGGCATCTACAGTTGAAGATGCACCAGTAGTAGCCTCCATCTTTGGCCAAGATTGCATGGCAGCAGCCTGAGATGAACTGTTAGTGATGCCAGTGATATCTGCAGGGAAGTAGACCCGGTTTTGAGAGTAGTCAAAGACCGTGGGGTCGGTGTCACTATTAGCGCCAGTTGATTGCGCTTGGCCGGCATTCATTACGATGGAGGCTTTCTTCCAAGCCTTACCATATGATGAGGAGCTGAAAGTTGTGTCGATAGCCTTGTCAAAGGCTTCTTGCCAAGTAATGCGGTCAGCAGCAAGTTGACCGGTGGACGGGTCAGAGGAGTAAACCTTAAGACCAAGATTTTGCGGAGCATCACTAGTGTTGTTCACATTGAAGACGGCACCTTCAAGGCCTGCGCCCGAGAGTGAGTCAGTTTTAAGAAGGTGAGCAGCCTGCGCATCACAGTACTTTCGGTCCTCTCCATAAACTACACCTGCGTAGTCGGAACCACCGGTACCGGCGAAGGCAGCGGGAAGAATCATTGTAGCGAAAGTCGCCCCACCCACTAAGGTGGCGAACCCCGTTTTAAACATTTTATTCATACGAAAAAATCCTCATAAACTATTTTTTTTAAAAACTATTTTTTTTTAAAAAGTCGGTGAAAAGAAATATCAGAAAGTTGAGATAGTTACTGCTACAGCAACTATCACTTCTTCTCCAAAAACGCCACATCAGTCTTTGTAAAGTCCTCGAACGTCTTAGTCGAAGAGTCAATGTGACAAGTAAGAAGAGAAACAGTCCCCTTCTTCAAAAGGTAATCTGGAAGATTCTTGGCATCAAAAGTCCCCACACGAGTCACCTTGTAATCCACGCCGTCAAGAGTGACGATCTGGCCAGCCTTAAGATACTGAATGTTCTCAAGAGCACCAGTGCGACTACCAATCACAGCGTGAGAGGTGTAAATAACCGCACCGTTCTTCTCGTAATAACACGAGTGCATGTAGTTGCTGGGGGGAAGAACGTTGCCAAGTGCGTTCAAAGCGCAAGGACCGTCAAGAGGCGACTTCAAAAGAACGCTACCGTCTTCCTTAACAATGCGGTAGTCACTTAAATTAGAGGGATCAGAGTACTTGGGTGCAGTGTTGTCTTTAACAGGGTCACCGATCTTTTTCTCCGAGTTAGGTTTGCCGCCATCAAGATTGTCAGGAACAATAATGAACTTACCCTTAGCAATGGGGGTGGCGGGCGCTGGCTCTTTCGTTTTCTCATCTTCACCAGTGAAGAAAAAAATCCCCGCAACGAGAGCAATGACTGCTATAATAGCACCTAGAATACCTAGAATAATGAGAAGCTTCCTCTTTTTCTTATCTTCCTCGCTTTTGAGAGAGGGTCCTGTTGCTTCGCCAGCGACGGGTGCGGCGGCCGCTCCAAGAGTAGTAGCCTCTGCAGCGGGAGACGATGCTTCACTACTCGCGTCTTCCGGGGTGTTTACTGGTTCATTCGCGGCGGTCGGCGCTTCATGGGTGGTGTCCCGGGAAACAGATGCATCAAGAGTTTCATCAGGCGATGGAACGTTTTCTTCGGGAACGTTGTCAGGGGTAGACCCGGTGTTTTCACTCATTTGAGATTCTTTCCTATTTTGTAGAGATTGCTAGTTAACTTTTCAATAGTTAATTTACCAAGTTTGCTATGCGAAGCGTAATATCGAAAACACCTCCCGGGGAACCGAGTTACCCCTTACATAGCACTTCCACAGGTGGGGAGGGCGGCGCATGTCTTGACAAGAGGCTAGAAGAATTTGCGTAACAGCTCTTGATAAGGTACCATGTGCTCATGGTGAAACTTATCCTTCTATGGCTTATCACACTGGCTTCTTGCTTTGCGTTCGTGAAGCTTGTCCCGTGGGGCCCAGTCATCTTCACAGTTTCTAAAAGCCACGGATGGGGAGTGCATTTGGGCGATCTCATTATCTTCATCCCCCTCATTGCCCTCCTCATCTACAGCTATAAGCAACTTTCACTATAACGTGCTACCGAGCGCTAAGCACTCTAGAGGGAAAGTTCTACAGATTTCTATAAATTGAGTGAGGCGGTAACCTAAAGTGGTTACCGCCTCACTCGTTTTTACTTATCAGTGTTTACGAGCTTTTGCAGGAGTAAGTCTTCTGTTACTTACAAGAAGAGTTGCTCCTCCTGCAGCAGCAAGAGCGCCAAATCCTACGAGAGTCCAATTGTTTCCACCTGTGGGGCTACCAGTGTCAATAGAGCCACCCGTTGAGGAACCAGTGTTCTGGTAGT
Source organism: Simalia boeleni (assembly GCA_026541955.2). Classification (NCBI taxonomy): domain Eukaryota; kingdom Metazoa; phylum Chordata; class Lepidosauria; order Squamata; family Pythonidae; genus Simalia; species Simalia boeleni. Next base: position 14,355 of record JANKYG020317008.1, read on the forward strand.
TCTGATAGCTTGCAGCACCCTTATCAAAACTTACATTCCTAGTGAGTGTTGCTCCATTGATTTGCTTCACCACAAATTGGTGGTTACCCGAGGTCACTGTCGCTGGGACAACAAATGTTCCAGTACCCGTGCCGTCAGCGTTAACAGTTACAGTTCCTAACGCTACCGGGTTAGAGTAAACCCACACTTCAGCGAGGCCTGGCTTTAAGCCAGCCACAGTGAAAGTAATCGTGCGATTCTCCTGCTTGAAGCTCTGCCACCTGGGGCCAGTTGTTACCTCAGAACTTCTTGGTGCACTTGTAGTAGACGTACTTGATGGCACCTGAGGTGTTCTTGTGAAAGTGCTGGTGTTAGTAGGCGTGCTACTTGTAGAGGTAGGCGCACTTGTGGATGTGGGGGGTTGAGTAGGTGTAGGTGTCTGCGTGGAAGTAGGTGTAGGAGTAGTAGTGGTAGGAGGTGTAGGAGTAGTGGGAGGCGCAGTAGTGGTAGGCGGCGTAGTAGTAGTGGGAGGTGGCGTTGTAGTACCATCTCCGACCGTCACGGTCACCAAGCCTTTTGCTTTCTCCCCTAGATTGTTTGTAAAGTTGTAGGGAACTGCAGTAACACCCGAAAAACCTGCCTTAGGAGTAAAGCGGAGTGTACCGCTTTTCACTTCCCAAGTACCTTCACCAGTAGTAGTCTTTAAGACTTCGTCAGTGCTTGTGACGATCCTTAAGCTGCTAGAATCTATAGTCTTATTGGGGGTGCCAGCTTTGTCATTAGCTAATACGTTAATAGTCACTGGAGTATTGACTTTTGTTGTTGCGGTGTCATTACTCGCAGTGGGAGGAGCATAACTTTCAGTAACCGTCTTTGTCGGAGTGGCTGTAGCCGTTGGTGTGGGGGTAGCCGTCTTTGTGGGAGTAGGAGTAGGCGTCTGAGTAGGTGTGGGGGTGGTAGCACCAGCGTGCCCAGCATAATTCGGAGCAAGCCACTCAGTCTTTGCCCAAGGGAACTTGTTCAAGTCCATGGACTTTACCTTCTGCGCAAGCACTGGGTCGTCCTTCCAGGGGTTAGCGTTAGGGTTGTCACCTCTTACACCCATGCCGTAAGGATTTTCAAAGTTTACTGCCATCACAAAAGTGTTCTGGTCCGCGATGATGCCCCCGTATTTCTTAACAGCTTTCATGAGAGCAGCAGTAGTACTATCAATGTTGTTAGCTTTCACGTAAGCGTCAACGTCGAAGTTCTTCGGGAAAGTGAAGACTTGTCCTGCTTGCGGAGCGTTAGGGTAAGCTGCAGGATCAAGGCGCCCGTCGGTTTGCTTCGCCGGGAAACTTTTCACACCAGTAGCGTAGGAGGGGAAGGTGAAAGAAACCATGTGGTTGATTTCTCCGTTCTTTACTTCCTGTGCTCCCACTTGTGTAAGCTCGTTGCTTACCCCAATAACACTTGAGCTTCCCTGGATAAGGCTCAGCCAATAATTCCAGTCTCCAGCGACTCGAGAGTCTTTGTCGCCGTACCAATAACCCGAGGCGGCGTAATCCCATTCACCAGTCTTGGGGTCTTTGATGGCGTGGAAGTAAGAACGCCAAATGCCAGTTCCTACATCGTAGATGGCGAGAGAGTGGTCGCCCCCGTCACTTGGTTTTGCCCAGTCAGGAAGCGGGATCTTTCCGGAAGTCATTTCTACAAGTTTAGGGAAATTGGTGACCCGAGCGTCAGAAGATTTGAATGTTTGCAATTTCTGATTTGGGTTAGTAGAGTCTACAGTGTAGATGGGAATGTTGTCGTTAGCTGCAACGCCGCCCCCGATGTTAGCCCCCATGCGGAGCCACGAGTCAAACTGGTCGGGGAGGTATTTGCGGGGGAGCTCATCGGAGACGAAAGTGGCGATGGCAGAAGAATTTTTAGCGCGAGGAGCGTCTGACGAGATTCCTCGAGTAGCCATAGTGCCCTTAGCAAGATAGTGAGCAGGATCTAGGGGCGACCATTTTTCTACAGCTTTAAGATCTGCGAGAGTTTTAGTTTTATCTACAGTCCCAAGAGGTTTACGAGTGCTATTGTCAGGAGTAGCGAAACAGTGGGGTCCTTCCGCTATATCTCCTTTAGGGGATTTGTAATCGTAGCCGTTCTGCACGCAGCCGCGCCCGGCATCAAAGCCAACTGCAGTGTTAACATCCGGGGGGAGTGCGGAAGCAGCGCCGGTTAGGAGGGGCAGAGTCGCTACCGCCGCTCCTACACTAATAATCTTTTTCATGAGAAATCCTTAAGTCTGGAGGGATGAAGCCCCTGCGAATTCGTACAACAGCTTACAAGTTTCAAGTGTGCAAAAGCACATAATTTATATCGACTTAAGGGTTCACTTTTTAAAAATTGCGCTTTTAGAAGCGTCACTCAAGAACAAAAAGCTTCAATTCCTTACTGAGAGTATAAAAAGCTCTTAGTAGTTGAACATAACGACCCAAAAAAAACCTCATAGTAGCCGCGCTCAAACCTCCGAAAGCCTCTGAAGTCGACTAAACTTCAAGAGCTTTCACACGAGTGACAAGGGTAGTCTTACGGCCCTTCCACTCATTATGACGCTTTACGCGGCCAAACACCATCAGACGAGTGTTAACCGCAGGCAAAGTGTCTGTAGAAGTCTTCCACACCAAAACATACCCGTCTTCGGTACGGAAAGTCATTCGGTAGTAACCTGACGAGTAGTAATTGTAATCGCTCACATACTTCTTCTCTTCAAGAACAGCAGACACCTTGAACTTAGCGCCCTCGTAAGAGAAGAATTCGTTCAGAGTAGCACCAAAGGTTTCCTCCCGAACTTCGTTCTTCACGATGGGGGAAACACCCGAAGCAAGAAGTCCAATCTCGCGAGCGGAAATCCATTCAAGATTAAGGACTGTCTTCACATTAGTGGCCCAATCGTTTGTGGAAGAAGCGAATTCCTTCTCCATGCTGGAGCGGTACGAAGGAACGTCCACCTTTTCGGCAGCCTTTAGAAGACTTGCAGCCGCAGTCACCTCCTCGGGAGAAGAGGGAGAAAGCACCGAAAGAATGCGCTCCTTAGTGGAGTTGTAGTAGGCAGTTGAGCGGTAGCCCTCTTCCCGCACAAAATTCACAGCAAGAGCAATAATCACATCCGCCTTATAGACAGGAGTACCGTAGGAAACATCTTCACGCTCCCAATCATCGGCGTGATGCTTCTGCAGTTCATCCCACTCAAGCGCAAAAAGACCTTCGGGAGCCATCCCAGTGTAAAGTTCTACACAAGTCTTCCCCACTGTCTTGTAGCTACCCTCATCATCAGAAACTACATAAACCTTACTCCTCGCCCGCTTCTTGTGGCAGTGCTCGCACTCCATGCTAGTCGGGCGCCAGCCGTTGAGTTCAACGCCGGGAGCAGTATACGCAAGGAAATTACCCGGGCTGACCTCTTCCACCCGAGCGAGGAAGGTGTAACCATCATAGGCGATGGTGGGCCTTGAAAGCGTCACCTTTACACGGTCCACCTGCCGAGCAACACCACTCTTATCAGTAACCACCTTAGAGTAGGGCGCTTCAGCAATCGTGAACTCTTCACTGATGCCAGCAGCACGAAGGCGGCGGTTAGCACGAGCCACCCTTCGGCGGGCGTCCACAAGCTTTGTAGCCGGAATGTCAAAAGTTTGCATTACACTTCCTAAATAGCACCTGATAAGTTCATCTTACACCATTTTCTAGAAAAGTCAATCACTTGGTAGTAGAAAAAAAGCTGTGGCGCCCCCGCAACACAGTGGGCGCCACAGCCTTCAGGCTTCGCAATGAACTTACCTCTTGGCTAGCTCATCAGTAGCAGACTTGATAAGCTTCGCAAGCTCTTCCTTAGACATTTCAGAAAGCGGCTTGCCACTCTTAATTGTAACAGTGTCTTCAGGCTTTTTAGAGGGAACTCCTCCGTCAGTGCGAGTGACTGAAACACTACCATCAGGAGCAATGTCCGCGCGGTAATTCACCACCTGGCCAAGACCGATGCTTGCGGTCCAGTGCCCGTTCTTGTTGGGCACCATCTCATAGACCCTCATGCCCGCAGCCCAGCGAGTAGTCCAATCGTTATCACCACTCACACTTACACTACGAAGATTATTCTCGATAGTAGAGGTTGCAGGAAGATTTACAAAAGTTTCAATGCGGTACTTACCGTTATCACTTCGTGGGGTTTGCTGAGCAGGTGCCACCATGAGCGCAACAATGTTCTGTGCAGTACCCCGCGGGGTGAGGGGCGTGGTGTAGTAAAGCTTGTTGTCCGTACCCACAAGCGTGAAGTCACTGTTGTTAGCGATGTTAGCATCATTGTCATCTTTGTTAGTGAGCTCGTAGCCAGAACGGTTAGCGTACCAGTCTCCGATGCTTCCCATGGCGGTGAGAGCCTCCCGTTCAGTCTTCACAAGACTCCCGGGGTACGTCGGGCCCTCAATCTTCTCAGCAACAAGTTCCTTGGGGGAAAGAACTCGTAGGCCATTTTCATCGTAGATCGCAGCACCAGCAGCAACCTTAGTAACCGTCCAAAAGCCCTGGTACTTCCAAAGGGGGAGCACCACTACAGGCTTCTTATCCTTGCAGTAGCCGTAGAGGTCTTCCATACTCCAGTGGGAAAGAGGAGTTTTGAAAGATAGCTCTCGTTCAAGGGAGCGGGTAGGCCAGAAGGTATCCCAACGCTTATCCATGGGGGTGGGCATATTACAAGTGCTAGCAGCAGTTTGCGGGATGGCACCCACCTTAGGTAGGTCAAACTCTCGAATGCTGTCATAACCAGTCATCCCCATGAAGCCACGACCAGTGATGATGGTGGTGTAGCGGGAGGACTCACCGCCTGGGAGGGGCACATGGTTTACATCACCACGAGAACCAACATTATCACCCTGATCTCGAGAAGCGTAACTGTTAGCGACTACCCAGGGAGCGCGGTCGTTGTATGAAGTGGAAACACTTTCAGTAACCTGAGCGCGCTGCGAGTAAGCGTGATCTGTGATGTAGTTTTGCACAGCAAACATGTAAATTGCAGAGAGAACAAGACCAACTCCAAAAAGAATGTGTGCTGGCATAGTGGCGTTTCCGAAGATTGCGAGCTTGTCGCCGAAAGTTTCAGCAGATGAATACGAATACGACCTGTGCCTGTACTTATTATCTTTCCCACGGTTCTCAACTGCCTTTGAATGCTCCTTAACCGCTTTGATGCCTCGGTGAGCAAAGATGCCGTAACTTAGCACGAAGAAAATAAGCAGAAGCCACCAGAAGGGGGCCCATGCGTGAAACACCGTGTCAAGACGACGGATGAAACCTAGACCGTTCCAAAGAATGTCAACTACAAAGATAAGAAGGAAAGCAGCGAGTGCTCCCACCCCGGTCTTATGAGCCTTCACCCAATCTTTCATGGTGCCCTTACTTGCAGCAGATTCAGCCATGTTCACTCCTCTTAAAATAAACCGTTACTAACGCTATAGTACACCACAAGCAGCATACTGTCAAATTTTGAGTTCTAATTTCAGCAAACTAAAATGGTCAGCTACAGCCGTTTAGTAGCTTCGGCTATAGCCGAAAGAAAAAACAATTTCTAGAAGTTAACTACGATTATTGTGTTTCTGTTACATGATACGGCTCTTTCGAAAAAGACCCTACAAAAAGAACTCACCACCCGAGAGGAAGTGGTAGCTCGGGTGGTGAGTAACGTTATTCTAACGAGACTTTTATTCTTTCAATTCACTTTCCTCTTTCGCTGAAGAATCCGGTGCTTCTTTTGTCTTAAGAGTACTTGTAGAAGCCACTTTAGCATTTTCATCTGCAGTTACTCTTTTCTTCCGAAAGAGAGCTTTCCACGCCGCCCTACACGCCATCACTAACAAGAATAAGGGACCGAAGAAAAGAACTGCCAACACTAATAGCGCTACAACGCTTGATGAGGAGTCGTTAATCTTCTCCCAAGTTCTTTGAAGCCAGCTCTGTTCAGCAGGAGTTAATTTCGCGGCTTTATCAGTCACTATCTGTAAAGTCACGCTAGAGCGAGAAACTTGGCGCTTTAAAGAGGATTGCTGCGCTTGAAGACTAGCAAGTTCCGCACGGCGTTGAGTGATAGCTTTCTCTACTTTCAAAGTTTCATCAACACTTTTAGCAGACGTTAAAAGCTTCTCAAGCCCGGCAAGAGATTTACTAGTAGAGGTGATCTGAGCATCTAGACCTACCACATCAAGGGTCGCGTCTTGGGAGCTTGTAGTATCAACAATGACTTTCCCAAGCTTCCGAAGATCAGTCAAAAGTGGGTCAAGATCTTCAGCAGGAACAGTGAGATTTATAAGAGCGTAATCTCCCACGATGTGCCCAGGGTAATAATCTGGCTCATAAACAGCGCCGCCCTGCCCAAGCCTTATAGCAGAGGAAGAAACCTCTTGGTTCTTAATGCGGGAAGTTGAGTAAACTACCTCTCCTTTATGAGAAGCTACAATCTTTCGAGCTTCCGTAAGCTTTCCGTCAACATCTTTAGCTTGCACCGAAAGGCTAGCAGTTTTTATGATATACTTCTCCCCGACTTTTACAGAGAAAGTCTGAGAAAGCGTCTGGGTCTTCAGCCCAGATGATGAATCAGACCACTTTCTGCTTCTTAACATACTCTATAACAGTGCCAGTACTCACATTCCCCACCGTGCCGCAATAATACCCCCCACTCCACAACACTTTCTTACCCTTCCAATAGAACTTAGACAACACAGAAGAATGCAACCGCCACAAATCAAAAGTCGTCCTCTGCTTGACCCACCGCGCTATCTGTTCAGGGCTTACAGTTTGTTTAGCCTCCACCACCAAATGAAGGTGGTTTCCATCCTCAACCGCCAGCTCAAGCACCTTGAACTCGGACTTTAAAGCCAACTTAGAAACTGAAGCATAAACATCTTGCTCCAAACCAAGTAAACTCTTGCGTCTATATTTTGTAGCAAAGACAAAATGATAAGTAAGCCTACCCTTAAAATGCGCCACAATAGTCTCGATATTAGTGTTATTTGGTATAATCATACCAACGGGGGTGATAACACTATGGCTACTAAAACGTTCACTAATGAAGAGGCGCGTCTTGAGAAGAACAAGCGAATTGCCGAAACGAGACAAGCGACCGCGCTTAAGCGCAAGTCACAAGAATGCAAAGTGTATCACCTTAAAATAGTTGAGAACAAACTTTCCCCTCAAAGTAAAGAAAGTTTAGCGCGAGCTTTTCTTGAGGCAAAGTGGCTTCGTAACGCCGCCCTAGCCCAGGGCTGGAGTACTTACAATGCTAAAGAAACTAGCGTAGAAGTAAAGACCCCCAAAGGGGTTGAAATACGCTCCCTTGAAAATCTTGGCAGCCAAGTGCGACAGAGTGTTATTGCTAACATCGGACAAGACATTAGCAACTTGTCGAAAAAGAAAGCAAAGGGCGGTAAGGTAGGCAAGCTTAGGTTCTCCAGGGAAGTCACCGCGCTTGACTTGAAACAGCATGGGAGCACTTACCGCATCAAAGGCAGCAAGGTAAAAGTTCAAGGCATTATCGGATGGCTTCGCGTCCGGGGTGTAAACCAGCTTGAGAATCATGAGCTTGCTAATGCTAAGCTTCTCAAGAAACCTGATGGCTATTACCTTGCTGTTACCACCTATGCTACTCCTAAAAAAGAAGTAAAGACTTTCAAGACTAATGCTATTGGTCTTGATTTTGGGGTTAAGACCCACATCACTCTCTCGGATGGGCGAGAGTATAATTTTTCTATTCAAGAAAACGAGCGCCTCCGACGGTTGCAGCGTAAGTTGTCCCGCCAGGTAAAGGGCTCAAAGAATAGTGAGAAAACTCTTGCTTTGATGAGAAAAGAATACCAGAAAATGGTGAACAAGCGCGATGAACTGTCTAACCAGTTTGTTTCGCAGCTCTTGAAGGACGCCGAAACGGTTTATTTTCAAGACGACAATCTGGCTTCGTGGAAGAGACGGAAGAGTTTTGCGCGGGGCGGTAAGACTTTGCAGGGTAGCATACTTGGACGAGTTAAGCGTAAGCTTTCTGTCCATCCTAGAGCTGTAATGGTGCCTCGGTTTGCTTCTACAACTGCTACTTGTGTTTGTGGAGTAAACACTTCTCACTCATTAGAAAAACGCTTTTTTGAGTGTTCAGTATGTGGCTATAGGGCTCCTAGAGATGTGCATGCTGCAAAGAATATGATTAAATTTGGTTCACCCGTGGAACGCGGGGCAGAGCCTGTGGAGGGACTGTTAGACGCTTCGGCGCTCGTCCTGAAGAAGCAGGAAACTGATGGGACAGCGAGCCCAGGTGTGGAAGCATCTGGGTCTTCAGCCCAGATGTAGTTCACTTCCCACACAACTACCATCACTAAAAACTTCAGTAACACTTTGAGAAGTATTTCCAACAGAGGGGGAGGCCTTTACGCACTCGTCACACACAACTTTTGCACCAGCAAGCCACCCGCGCTTCTCCATAGCTTTAATCGCACCGTTGATGTTGCCCGCTAACCCCTTCTTAACGCCGCACTCATCACAAACAAAGATAGCAGTCATAGGCATGCTGAAAAACCTCCGATAGAATAAGTTGTAAGTATTCTACCGAAGATTTCTTCTACATTATCAGTCAGGGAGTGCTACATCGTCATAATCCTGGTCGTGAAGCTCTCGGAAGTACTCCCTAGCCTCTGAAAGTTTCGTGAAGGTTTTAGTGGCTTTGTAGCCGCGATTTTCCGTAGCAGTAGAGTAGTGTTCACCCACTAGAAAGCCGTCATCAATTTTAGTGAGAATAAGCTCTCGGCGGAAGGAGGTACTGTACTGCGGCCCTTCATGAACGAAAGTAACCTTTTCGATGATAACCGCGGTGAGAGTGCGGGGTTCAATTTTAGCAAACCTTACCATAGAGAACTCCTATTGTTGAGTGGGGGTGTTCACTCTATTATACATAAGGATACTTGTTTATCAAGCACCGAATAGCAAAAATATTTACTGTAACAATAGTTTTTACTGAGCGTTGAGAAGCCCCATAAAGCGAAGAACTGTAGTTCTTTCATTCTTGATGCTGTTAACAAGCTCTAGAGCAGCATTAACACCCACCCAATGGCGCGCTACTAGCATGAGAAATTGGTCAGTCTCAAAATTTCCGTCAGCGAACAGGTTACCCGCTTGAGGATTTAGAACAAAATCCTTAGCCGTCTCAGTCTTCCACGCTTCTTTAACCTCATCAAGATTTTCAAAAAACCCAAGGAACCTCTTGAACTGAGGGGTGCGAGAGATATCATTCTCCTTAGCCCACTTCTTTACTGAAGCGCTTTCGTAAAAGTAGAGCGACTCTTCCCGCTCCCACTCTTCACCCTCGATGAGATTGAGCGCAGCGTGTGCAAGCAGTAGCCGAGCGTTACGAGAAGTACTTACTCCGAAGCGACTCACAGCCCCCAAATACTTTTCAGAAGTGTTTTGCAGGAGGAAGTGCTCTGCCTCTCTCTTCTCATCAGCAGACAACTGATAGGGCTTCGTGGCATTTGCGGCCTGCCGGCGAGCGTCTGATGCCACAAAACTTGCCATAGCTGAGAGCCGCGTCTTAACTGCCCGTAAAGCTTGCAGCTCATCCATTGGATCGCCAGTGCGCCAATAGAGTACCGGGCAGAAAGCCTCTCCCACGGAGCTAATAAGAGTACTGTAGTGATGTTTTGGGGCATTTTTCACACCCCCGAAACCCCTGCCAGCAGGCGGTGAGGAAGCAAAATTCTTTTTCGCGTGCTCGAAATCTTCAGTAGCAACTTCAAGAAGCTTTTGGAGTTCTTCCGGTTCGTTGAGAAGAGCTAACGCGGCGCGAGTGTATTGCGCGGAGGTGGGCTGAAGTGAATAGACGGGTGTTGCGAACTGTTTTGGAAGAACCGAGTACTTCAACTTACACCTACCTAACTAACATTTTCTGTACGATAGAACGATAGTATCACAGGTGCTACAAAAAAATCAACCCACTGGGCTTGGAAGAAAATCCTCGAAAGGCCTATGAGAGCTACCCCATTTAATCACTGGAAGGAGGCCATCATGGTTACTCCGCATTTTCTTTTTGCAAGCTTCACAGGCTTCCGCGCAACTATCAGGCACTACTTGCTTCAATCCATCCATCTGCCAAAGCTGCCATGAGGCGATCTCAGCGATCTCGGTCACCCTTTCTTTCAAGAAACCGTCTTCAAGAAACTTGCTGCCGTTAACATGAGCTACAAAGTCTACCAGATAATCGAAGTAAGTGTTCACCATGTTCAAACGAGCAAGCATAAGATTATCACCCTGCCACTCGTAACCGTAAGTGCTTTTAAGGGCTACTTTAGCAGCCACCTCCCATTCTTCAAGAGTGGCAACATTTTCGGTAACCACACGGAGTTTTCGATCAAGAAGCCCGATGCGCTGGAAGCGACCTTTTTCATTCCGCACCGGCATGTAAACACCTGTTGTTGCGTCGTAGGGGCTCATGAGGTAGGGTCCTTCACCAGCAGCCATCTCTAACCGCCGCGAAGTAACATAATCTACCCAACTATAACCATCAGGGAACACTACAGGACTTGCTGAGGGTGTCCACTCTTTTTGGTTATCTTTTGAAATAGTGTTGAAGGCGCCGCCTCCTACTACCTCATCATCAATCAGGTTGTTCTGAAGATTACACACCCAAACTGGGGTAAAGACTTCAGCTTTAGCCTTAACTCGGAACTTCTGTTCTGCTTGACTCTTCTCGACTCTAGGTTTTATGATCCCCCGCTTCAAAAGGTTTGGGGTAACTTTAGTCTTGAAAGAAAGTTTTTCGCTTTCGGAGTAACTGTCTGTTGCTAAAATTATGGGCTTGCTAGAAAATTTCACCTTGGGTTTCTCAGGCGCCTCATCTAAAGCAAAAAGTCCCACCTCTGAGATGCCAGTGCTAGTGTTTCTTTTCTTCCTATAGTTTTTAACATCCAGCGCTATATGAGCAGCACAAAGAGCACTAAGTGCTTCTTCTGGGAGTGTTGTGAATTTCCAAAATTTAGGAAGAGTAGTCATGCCTAAATCTTACCGAAAAATAAAGAAAGGCGTCAGGCTAAGACTTTCTCTTTTGTTTCGCTACCAAACTTGCCGGGAGCCGTCCAGCTTTCAGGTACTCCCCCGTAAGCTATCTCCGCTTCACCCTTTCCTGGGGGTGACACCACGATGACTCTTGCAGCAGCTTTAGGAACCATTATGCGCGGGCGGTCAAAGGGAGTGCCTTCGACTGAACTCTTCTCAGAGACTGGTGCAGCACGAGTATACTTGTTTTCAAGAATGAAGTCGCTCTTTGCGGCTAGCCGATGGCTAGTCTTAGAGACATAATTGAAGAACCGTTTCTTGAGAGAGTAGTTAGCGTAAGCAGCAACAGCGTGGCCGTCAGCTAACAATTGTCGGCCTTCATCTCTGGCGCGGCGAATCCCTCCCGCAACCGAAGCGGCCCCAGCTTTCATGCGAGCAACCTCTTGCGAAATTTTTTCTTGGGGATGCTCAACAGCAAAGCGCACTGCTTCACGGTGCTGCGGGGGAGTGCTCATGACGTAGGCTTCTCGGGCAGAGTGGTAAGTATTCACAGCAGCATCGGCCATATTTTGACGAAGTTGAAGCGCCTTAGCAGCGCCTTTAGCTTTCAACCGTTCACGATTTTCTTGCGAAACTGCGTAGATGGCAGAAGCCTTCGCTTGGGTAGCAGCGTCAGTTACTTTAGTAGCGAAAGCGCGGATTTTATCTACTCTTTGGTAGTGGTTTTGGCGCTTTTGTTCAAGCTTTGAGTATTTGGGAGATAAACCAAAAGCTTCACCCATTTTCTTCTCGTAAGCACCCTGTGCTTCAGCTTGAGTTTCGTAGTGCTCTCCCCCAGCGCGCCCGTAAGGGCACAAACCCTTCTCAGCTCTACAAGAGCGCGGGCCCTTCGGGGTGATGTGGTAATTAGCCATAATGAGCTCCTATTAAACTCTAACAGAATCGTAAGGTTTTCTAACAAAACCTTACAAAAAGCTCAAAAGTTAACTCAGAGGTCAAACTCCCGCATCACTAAAGCCCGCCACTGGAGAAATTTTTCCAAACTAGCAACAAGTCTTGCGTCAGTAATCTTATAGGTTTCTTCTATCTCGTCATCGTCACCAGCACCACGGATGAGGATTGACCCGTCGTTATCTACGATGAAGTCCTTCCCAAGAACTTCGAACGCGACACCGAAAAGTTTAGTTTTCCCTTCAGTGAGCGTAAACACTGCTGAGATTTCTTCAAAGTTGAAAGTGATGTACTTGCTATCTGACGGGCCGTTACGGTCATCGCGCTCACCTTTACGGACAACAGCTTTTGCCAAATCTTGCAAAACATCAGTGGAAATTTTCACAGTGTCACTCTTTCTCGAAGAACCATCAAGATTTTACCAGGAATTTTTAGTTACTTTCAAGATGCTTCTGGGCGTCAAGAGCAGCAGCACAACCACTACCTGCCGCAGTGATGGCCTGGCGGTACCGCTTATCCACTAAGTCGCCGCAAGCAAAAACACCCGGCATGCTAGTCTCAGTAGTACCGTTAAACACCTTAACATAACCCTCATCATCTACTTCCACGAGGCCTGAAACGAGTTGAGAGCGAGGGTCGTGCCCAACGGCGACAAAAGCTCCGTCAGCCAGAACAGCACCAGGCCCCTTATCTTTAGTGGTGACAGCTACAGACGTAAGTTTATCCGTACCGTCAAAGCTATCCACTACTGTGTCCCAAAGCACATCAATGTTAGTAAATCTTTCAAGTCTTTCCACCATAGCTTTGCTAGCGCGGAACGCGGCGCGGCGGTGAATAATAGTCACATGTGAAGCAAGCCTTGCTAGAAAGGTAGCCTCCTCAAGTGCGGAGTCACCACCGCCCACTACAATCACCCTTTTACCGCGCTGAAAGAAACCGTCACATGTAGCGCAAGTCGATACTCCCTTTCCAGTAAGTTCTGTCTCACCGGGAACTCCCAAACGGCGATGAGCGGCACCCATGGCAAGAATCACCGTTTTAGCGCTATACTCAACTCCTTCGCTTGTGGCAAGTTTCTTCAAATCGCTAGTGAAGTCTACCTCTTCAACATCGTCAAAAACGATTTCTGCACCGAACTTCTCAGCTTGCTCTTGAAACTTATCCATGAGATCAGGCCCCTGGATGCCCTCAGGGAAGCCAGGGTAGTTCTCTACCTCTGGAGTGTTCATGAGCGCTCCGCCTGCAGCAATGCTTCCAGCAATGACTACAGGTTTTAGGCCAGCTCGGGCGGCGTATAAAGCAGCAGTGTAACCAGCAGGGCCACTCCCCACGATAACTACATCTTTTACTTCTTCAATCATTAACAAAACTCCTCTTAAACCTTTTTAAAACATCACCTGTGGAAAAGATATTCCTCAACTAACGGTGCTGTACACCAGCCACCCAACACTTACTGGGTGAAGCATATCAGCCATAACAGAAAGGTCTGAGTTCATGGGAATCTCTTTTAGGGGAGTGGGGATTACTGACTCCCACTCATAATGGTTGAAGCGATAAGCGCCCTCTGTCTGTGAAATTACTAAAATAGTGTCGTCCACGTGGGCGCCCTCAGAGTGGTAAACATCTAGAGAAAGAGAATCAGGGAAGTGCTCCATGAGCTCGTAGGCGCTTTCTGTTAAATACTCATCAGGTGCGACGTGGAAATAACCCTCATCAAAGGGTAAATTGAAGTGCTCTTGCAGTAGGCGGAGTTTTGCTTCGTTTAGCTTGAAGGAAAAACCGTATACTACATATGAAGTGTATTCCATGCTCATGGAGGCGCTCGCTTTCTTTTAGGTAGATACATCTTACCGAAAAACCAGCTATTCTGTGGTTAAAATGGCGGTATACTTACATAGAAAGGACTACCATGTACGACTTTCCAAAAGAAGAGGCATTCTTTATTTTCAAAGAAGGTGCTGAAGTAGCGCGAGCTAAACTTTATCTTAAGGATGAGGACTGGGTTACTCTTGAAGAAGTAGTAGTAGCTCCCAACAGAAGAGGCGAAGGTTTAGGAAGAGAAGTTTGCCAAAAAGCACTCGCGTGGTGTAAGTCCCATCACATTAATGTGCTTGTCACTGCGTGTCCTATACTCCCCAACAGTTTAGATGAACATCAGTTGAAAGAGTTTTACGAATCGTTAGGCTTCAAGCTACTCCACGCTGCTCCTGGACGGTATTATATGGAGCTCATTAACGATCCTCTTAAAGCAAGACCGTTGAGGGGATTAGGAGTTAGCTATGTTTGATAAGCCGGATCTTCCAGAGCTGGAGGAAGCAGCTTTAGCTCTCATGGCTAGTCTTCTTCAGCACGAAAATTCTAAAAGCGAAGTAAAGGATCAAGAACTTTCAAGAATATATGACGAACTTTTCAACGATTTAACTATAGATGATCTTCAGTGGTTAGTGATGATTTTTGCTAGCCTTTCGGTGGATATGCTTTCGGGGTGGGCCAAGGCTACAACCACTGACTCTCACCAATTGCTATCTAAGATAGCTCTGGTGAAAGCTGTTGAGAGGATGGACTGGGAAGCTTAACAACAGTCCACTCGACTCTAGCTAACACACCCTCAATAGGTGAAGGAATGTAACGTTTTTCTTGAAGAGTGAAGCCGTTTTTTCGGAGGGGTAAGTCGCAAGCGTTTTCGATGGCGTTAGCCACTGTCAACTCTCTTGCTAAACGGAGGTGGGGTAAAGAGAAATTTTCTTCACCTCGGTAGTACTGCTGAATAATGTAAGCAGTCTTTTGCTCTTTAGGTGAGGTAGAGTAAGTGAGAAAGTAGTAGCGAGGGTAGAAAGCCACCGTGACTTTAATGTCACTGCAATCACCTCGCAGGAAAGTTTTATTTTCAAGTGATGCCACAAAATGCTTCAATGTGCAAGCGGATAAAGTAATTGTTGTTCCCACGGGTGACTCCTCTACCTTAGTTTCGTCCTTTTCTAACTGTGAAAATTCAAAAAAGAAAAGTCTTAGAAAGCTGTTTTAAGCTTTAAGTGGTGGGCTTTCGTTGCACGTTACAGCTTTTAACTAATCTTGAATTAAGTTGTAAAAAGTGTAGGAATTGTCAGCTATAGCCGTGTAGTAGCTTCGGCTATAGCCGACAGCTCATAGTTCTGTTTTGAAGTCACTTCTGAGTTCTGAATTTCTTGTACTCACCTAGGGGGAGAACCACGAATTCGAGAGGTTTGAATTTGCGGGCGTGAGATGCATGAAGCGGGCACCAAGAGTAGTGGCCAGATGCAGGGAGAACGTTGAAAGAAAATCCGTTCAGAAAACCACGGAGAAAACCGCAACGCTTAACTAGCTTCAAATCTTGCTTTTCTTTCTCTCTCCGGCGGGCCTTCTCGACTCCAAAGGCAGCTTCAATCTCTACAAAAGCACTCTGCACGATCTTCGCCCCCTCACCAGGGTGGGGGAGATAAACGATGTTTCCATCAATTAAACTTCTCATGATACCTCTACTCTCTTAGGGTAAGAATATACCCACTAGAATTATCTTTGATAGTCTGTCCTAAAGCTTCTACCTCTTCACGAAGGCTATCAGCTTCGCTCCATTTTCTATCACTTCTTGCTTGAAGCCTGAGAGCGGCCAAGTTTTTAAACGGGCTTATTAACCGCGCGCTAGATTTGCTAGGTGAACAGCCTTAGTGATTATTCGCACTCCTTCAGTGTCGTGGATGCGAGCTCCGTACCGGTGAAGAAAATCTTCTGCAGTGTCGAAATTGATGGTAGCTAAATGGTTGTCAAGCAGTGCTGCTAGTTCAAGCTCTGTAAGATAGTTCTTATCTGTATTGCTGTTAAGGAGTGCTGAAAGCACCTCTTTCGAGAGAACGATGCCCATAGAATATCTTCCTTTAGTCTTTGCATTCACTTGAACTATCTTATCGCATTCTGTAGAAAATAGCAAATTTATTTCCATAAATGTTCATTAAGTTGCTAAAGCTAGAGAAGTTTGGTATAATGATCTTGTCAGGCTCCTTGAGGTGGCTACTTTAGAAAATACAGCAAATAATACGCCGTCTTGCCTTTCCTGACACTTACACTTGAAACCGCACCCGTTGGGGTGCGGTTTCTTTTTCTGTAACTTTAACTTCCTAGTTTAGTCTTGTTCACAGCTTCATGAGTTTGGAGCCACTCTTTCACTGGGACTCCTGCCGAAAAATTCTTAATCTTACTGTTCTTATTATTCACTCGATGACAGGGAGTGATGATAAGGAGGGGATTCTTCCCCACGGCAGTTCCCACAGCGCGGTAGCCTTTGGGAGAACGCACCTGTTCAGCGATAACGCCGTAGGTGCTTTCTTCACCAAAAGGGATTTCACGAAGAGCAGCCCACACTTTCTTTTGATAGGGAGTTCCTATAGGAGCAAGAGGCAAATCAAAGCTCTCACGCCTGCCAGCAAAATATTCTTCAAGCTGCTTACGAGCCTCAGTCAACACTTTAGTCTCTTCGCCAACCGCTTCGGAAACACCATCACGCCGCACTTCGATGAGCGCACCCTCATGCGCCACCAGAAGTAATCTTCCCACAGGCGTAGAGATAACTGTAGCTTCCATTAAAAATCTCCTCCAAAAGAAATAGGTGGGAGCTATTTTACCGCAAACTGTCTAAAGGTGCACTAACAGTAACATCTTCGATGTTTTCTAGCGAGCGCTGCCGCCAAGTGAGCCCCCTTAGTTCAACTTACCCTCTTCCAAAACAGTAGACATCATTTCCACCCATTCCTCTTCAGTAATCACTTTCATTCTCCCGCCGTTAACTTCTAAAAGCTTAGCTTTAGCGATTCTTTCGTCAAAGTCTTCCTGAAGAACGAAGAAGCCAGGACTGCCTACCACAAAGTAATCTACAAGATTACTCATGCGGTTTTTAATAACGCCGTCTCTTTCAATCACCATCTGCTCGCATTGATTCTTGTTCCAATAGGTGAAGTGACCCGCGAACACAAAACTCTTCCCAGAAAAAGCAAACGCCTCTTCATCTTTAGGAAAGGGTAAACGGTAAGCTTTAGACGCTTTGCTTGAGAAGTGCTTCAAGACTCCGTCCTCTAAGCGGCCGAACTCCATCCCGCGTTGTTCCATGTAACTTTCAAGTGTCTTACCGTTAGCGCGCAGGGCTCCCATTATATGCTGCAGTACCTGTAAGGCTACTTCCGCGTCACTCAAAGAGTTGTGGTGGTCAAGCTCAAACCCTAAAGTTCTTGCCAGATTCTTCAAGTTACAACTAGGAATGGTGGGGAAGAAAGCGTCACTAAGCTTGAGAGAACAAAGAAAATTCACATCTGGGGGAGTGAGCTCATAGCGAAGAGCGTTTTTCTTGAGAACATCCAAGTCAAACTTTGCGTTGTGAGCTACAACAAGAGTGTCAGGAGTGATGAGCTTCCTCAACTCTTCAACAATTTCAGGAAATGTGGGGGCTCCCGCCACCATCTGCGGAGTTATCCCGTGCACTTGAATGGTTTCCGACTGAAAGTAGGCTTCCGGATCTATCAGGAAATTCTTCTTGAAGACAATCTCGTCATTCTTCATGTGGACAACCCCGAGGCTGCAGGCGTCTCTTCCGATGTTAGCGGTTTCAAAATCAATGCTAAGTACATCTTTGATGAGGGGCTTGTCTAGAGAGGAAGTAGCATTTGCACCACCCGCTTTAGCAAACGCTTCATAAAACATTCTTCGAACTTTACTCATAACAGACACCCTACTTAACCACTAGTTTTTATATGAAACTATTATACCCTTTTGAAGCTTTACATGACGGTTACTCAACTTGAACTTCAGGAGTAGTAACTCTTTTGTTAGCTTTCACAATGTAGCGAGCGAACGCCAGCCCAAATAAGAGGCCCACGAAGAAGCCCCCTAAATGTACTTGCCAAGCCACATGTGGAATAGCGAACCCTAATCCAATGTTGAGGGCGGCTAAAAGCAGAGTAGACCAGTGGAAGCGAGTTAAAGGTAACGCCATCCCCAGAATAGAGAAAATAGCGCCGGAAGCACCCACCACTGGTTCAGTGATCCCGAGGAACACCCACGTGAGATTTCCCACTAGACCGCCCACCATGTAGGTAGAGAAAAACCACCACCAGGGATAGCGGGTTTCGACAGCTTTCCCCACGTACCATAAAGACAGCATGTTGAGCACTATGTGGAGAGGATAAGGAGAGTGGGCGAACATGGCAGTAACAACCCGCCAGGGCTCACCCTTAAAACTTTCGCTCGAAATACTTATAGCGTCAGTAAGCGAGGGAGAAGTTTTTTGAAGAAGCCAGACTATCAAGCATACAGCTACTAAAAGATGATAGCTTCTTATCTTGAAGCGTTTCGTGCGGGCGGGAGTCTCTATCATGAAGCGCACCTTATGAGTTCACTGGAAATTAACTACTAGTATCTTATCACTCTTCACAGTATTTCTGAAAGAGCTTAGAAACCCTTAGTGACAGTTCTACAGCTGTCAGCTATTGCCGTGTAGTAACCACAGGTAGAGCTGATGACTCAAACAGTTTTCACCGTGGGTTCCAAGTTTTCAAAGAAACTGTATCGTGTAACAGCTTTCGCAATTACTTAAGAGTTTAACAGAGTGAGCGTCACACTGTCAACTGTAAAACTCTTAGCAATTCTGCGGCTTGAGGGCGCGTGAGAATCCAAAAACCCTCAGCGCCAAGCGTGGGAGCCGGCCCGCCGAATAGTTCTTCAACTTCCCTCTTCAAAACTTCTTGCTCGCTTGAAGAAAGTTGATAGACCTCATCGTGAGTGTGGTGGTCACGAAGGAGCAACGGTTCCGCGTCCCCCAAAATGCTCAAAGATAATTCAGCTCTATCATGCCGTTGGTAAAAACCTGCAGTGAAAACGAAAGAGTTTTCTTCGTTGAGAGCTGTTTGCAAGAAACTTATAATTAACTTCTGTGGGCTTTGGTGGTCTTCCCAAGGAGTTACCAAAGTGAAAGCTTGGTCTTTGCGAGGGCGACGGACTAAAGTGAACATGGTTTAAAGATCCTGGATAGTGTGATTACTAGCAATTCTAACATCGCTAACAGTGGAGAGCAAATCTTTAGAAGGTGATACTCCACACCTTGGCCCTATCAGCTCCCATCAACACCCATCAGCCATGTTCTAAACTTTTAGCTTAACCAAGTTAAGTTTCTTTTTAGGAGAGGAGGCGCAACTGTGCAGGGTAAACATATGTTTGCCCTTGATTCGCTAACATAACTCCCTTAAGGTGCACAAACACTTGCACTATAAAGAGGACGATCCACGCAGGGATAGCCCACAAAAGCCCTACACCTAACGTGAGGAAGACGCTCAGCCAAAGAGCCCAACTTATTAAAGTCATCGTTACGTTAAAATTGAAAGCACCCGCGGAAGCTTCTCGCACTGCGCGACTTTTGTCCTTGTAGAGGGCCCATATAATGAGAGGTCCCACGAAGGAAAGCCAACCTGCTGAAACAAGAAACGCTACTGGGGCAGATAAATGTGCGAGAATCATCATGGTTTTCTCGTCCCCACCGAAAGCTTGCTGTGGGTAATCGTTGTAGTTTGAAGTTTGTGCTTCCATATAGAACACCTCGTAAAAAGGGAAGAAACGTTAACAGTAATATCGTTAGTTAATAGGAAATTTTGTACTCTTCAGTCTTTTTGAGAAAATCCTGCCAGGGATTACCCAAACCATGAAGAGGTATTTCTACTAACAGTACTACCTCTCTAGTAGAGAGGTTGTACCAGCCCACTTGCCACTTCGGGTAGCGTTGAGTAAGTAAGCGGAGCCTTCTCTCAAGCGTAGAGAAGTCTTCAGCTTTCTGAAAAAGCTTCTCTAAAGGTTTGAGCGCTATCACGCTTGCTTCAGTGAGAGGTTTTACTTCCATGAAGTCATTATACTAAGAGCGCCTATAAAAGCGGCTAAAAAAGCTTAATCTTGCTGCAGTTCGTAACCAGCGTCTAGAAGCCCTTTTATGACACCCGGAGCATGTGCCGCACCCCACACTAGACTAACATTCTCGGAGGTGGAAAGAGCCCCCGCTAAAGCTATCTTGTTTCTTTTAGTGAGGAGAAAAGAGCCGAGAATCTTTGAAGCAAAAGTGGGGCGCATCCCCCCACCAGCGATGATGGAAGACTTAAGTTCGTCAATGAGTTTGAAATCTTCCTCTTCGCGTGCTTCCGTAAGTTTCTTTCCAAGCCAGTGAGTCAAGCCGCTAAGCTGTAAAACAATCTGCCGGGGGATAATGCCCATTTCCTCCCAAGCAATATCTACTTGGTTAAAAGGGTAGTCAGGCTTTTTCTGTGCCGCCCAACCGAGAGCGTGAGCAATCAGTTGATAACCCTCCATGAGATTTCCGTCCATTTCAGGCACATTCTTTACGCCCTCATGATGCACTACAAAACCTTTCGCAATGTCTTTCTTCAACTCTTCATTACGGAAATCATAGAACGTTTCAGGGGCAATATGCACCATCTCATAAAACTTAACGGTGTGGTGAGAAGTAGGGTTACGAAGAGTAGAAACTCTATAATTCTTCTTCATCACTGCGAGGGCGTCGGTGGCCGCTTCAGGAGAGTGCTTAGTCATAAGTTTTTCGTTCATTTTGTAAGAAACTCTTTCCTTTATCAGAGATCAGAGAGCTAGGTAAACAGGGGGATGAAATTATATCGCGCCCTGCTTACCTAGCTCCATAAAACCTCAAACTCGCACATCCACAGCGTAAGCTGGCGGGTCAATCACCACTGCAGCGAAATAATCACCGTCACCGTTGTAGTAATGGCCAGTGTAGCGACTATAATAGTTCGAGAAGTACTCATAATAACCCAAGCTTGAAGCGCTAGCAACAGTGGAGAAGTCTGCGTCATCGTAGGTGAAGTCAGTGCCGCCGCCGCTAACGTGCTGGCTACCGTTAACGTCATCGTTCGTGGACGAGGGCGTCAACACCTTCGTGAACGGCGACAAGTTGTGTTGGTGGGCCATTTCAATAAGCGCTGTCTTCAAATCCACGCTCGCGAGGGGGAGAAAACCACATCTTGAATATCCATAAAGATATGGTATCACTATTTTTGAATTTTTGCAACCATCAAAGTTTCACACGCCAGCCCCAGGCCGGCGCTACCAGATTCATAAATGAGAGCGAGAAACAGCTAACACAGTTTTCCGAACAGCGTGTCACTTAAAGTTCTTTAAAGCTTTAAAGTAGTCGCTAATCTTAGGCTTGTTCACCGAGTCAGACGAGACAGTACTCCAAAAACGATCAGAGTTAGCGTTTCCTACACGGAGTTTTGCACCGTCTTCCAGAAGCGAATAGGTTTCGGCGCTCACATTCTGCATCTCCTTAGCTTCCCCCACCCTTTTGTTGCGCGGGTCCCCGTAACTATGTTGAGCAACTCTTCGAGGAACTACTGAACGAGCGCTAGGACGCCAAGAGGGATCCGATGCGTGTAAATCACTAGCAAGTTTTACTAACTCTTTGAAGCCAGCACTCGCGTAACCCTTATCCGTCCTATTAGTAAGGAAGGCGGAGTGGAAAGAGGTGGGAAGTTTGTAGAAAGCATCTTTCGTAGCCTTATCAGCGTTAGCGACAGTGCCGGCTAAAACGGGATAACCAGAGTTCTCTAAATCCTTAGCTACAGGAGAATCCTCCCGTACTTGTCCAGAAGCTATCATTTCTTCAGTAGTGACATCCCCCTGATTCTGACTGAAGACTTTCATCATGCGTTTTTCTTCAAGCCGCCGATTCGCCCACACCTCTTTAAGGAGGTTTTGCCCTTCTTCAGTAACAGCACCGTAGTTATTGTTGGGGAGAGCGAACTTCTTCCTAACTTCTCTTTCTTGAGCGTTATAGTCAGCGTGCCGAATGTCTTGGAATTTATTCACGCCTCTTGGGAAGGAAAGCGCTTTCTGTTTCGGAATAAGATTTTCAGAATGACTTTCTTCGTACGCCTTAGCCGCTTCCTCTTTTGTAGCGTAATGCTCGCTTTCACCCCCGAGGGGACACGTTTTTGTGGCCCGACAAATTCCGGGTTCACCCTTACCAGTGATGTGGTACTTAGCCATTAAGAAACTCCCTTTACAAAAATTTTTACAAAAACGTCAGAGGCGGAAATGACTGGAGTTAGTCTCTTCAAACACACCCTTGTCTTCAAGTGTACGATTAGCTTTCTAATAGCACTACTTGGTAAAAATCATCGCCCGTTCTGATTTTCACGGAAAGGTAAGAGTCTCCCGGTGAGAGCTATTTCAAGTATCTTCAACGGAGGCAGCTACGTTAGCCAGAATTTCTTGCTCTTCCTTGTGTTGTTTTGCTAGTCTTGACTCTTCGAAGTGGCGTTGTGAAGCGTGCACCTGTGCTGCGTCTTTAAGAGCTACAGTGCGATAATTGTTAATAGTCTGCCGATTTTCCACTAATTTTGCTACAAGTTTCTTATCTACTTCCACCTCTACGAAGTCCACGTCGTAGCCATAATTTGTCCGGGCTCTCCTCAAGGCCACTTTTATGGTGTCTTCAGTGAAAAAGACATAGTAAGTCCTAGAAAATGCAAAAAGATAATCACTAGCGTTAGTCTTGTAGTACATGCGCGCGCCTTTCGTTTCTGTTGCGATAATGCTGAGTTAAACCATTATACGAAGATTAGCAAAAACGGTAGTACTTTTACTGTAATAGAGCGCGGGCTTTATCCTTCAAGGGAGGCTTGTTATCGCTATCTTGACAACTTCCAAGTATTTTGCCATGATGAACTCCTCTATATGAATACTTTTCTAAGAGTATCGCTAGAGCCTAATCTTCTTGTCGCTTGCTTGGAAGAGAGCTAGATAATTGAGGGGAGGTCTAGCCACTATAGTATAGTTCTCAATGATCCACTGGGGAAACCACCCCTTACTATACTGAGTAATGAGAAGACGTAAGTGCTTACTATACGCTTCAAAAAGCTCGCCCTTCTTCACGGGGCGGCCAGCCTCCACCCTTGGAATCACTTCAAAATCTCCGTTAAAACCTTGACAAACCACAGCACAATCCCAGTCAGTGTCCCTGATATGACGCTTGCTCTCGGACTTTGAGGAAATTACCCAAATATCAAAATCTTCATGGGTGGTGGGAGGTCTTGAAGTGAGGTGGCAAGACTTTTTCTAGCCACTAGGCTGTTGCCAAACCCATTATACTCAAAGTCTAACAGTGAGGGCGGGGGTTCGTCAACCCCCGCCCTCAACATGTTTCAAGACAGAAGAGCCATGACCTGGTCACGATTCACGGCCTCATCCACCGTAGAGGCGCCGTGAGCCTCAGCCCACAGCTCGGCAAGCTCGCCCATGGTGAGGCGCTCACGCTCGAGCTCGTCATAGACGATGCTTCCGATGGTGGAGTCATGCGAAGATGACACACCGCTCCGCATGGACCCATTGCTGGAGTCCACCCACACCATGCGGCCTGTCTCCAGGTTCACAGCGAAGGGGATGGACTGCAAAGCCTCAGTCGTCGGCTTGAAGGCCGTGGTGACAGTGCGAGCATCAAAGACCTCGCCCTTCCGACCGTCGCTGCGAAGCATTGCTCCCGCGATGAAGTCCACGTTGGCCATGGGGAAGCCAGACCAAGACTGCACAGTCATAACTGCCCACTTGGCAGCAGGATACGCCTTCCGAAGCTTCGAGAGCTTCACGTCGATGTACTCTGCCGCGCTGCCGCCCGGGTTCACAAGCTTGTCACCACTGTAGGTGCTCCACTCACGCTCACGCATCCAAGTGTCCCAAGTGCTGATAGCAACGTGCTCGAAGTTCTCATTGAGGATCACCACGCCGATATCCATGTAGCCAGAGCGGGTCTGGTTGTTGTTCCAGTGACCGAACACGCGGAGCGTGTCACCCTCTCCCACCAAATCCATCTCCTGCCCACGGTCCAAGACTCGATCAGCAGTTGCTGCGTCACGGCGCACGAGAGGCATAGCCTGATCGCTCTTCACCGCAACAGCTCCCACGGGTGCCGGCTTCTTCTCCAACACCTTCTTCATGGCCTCCTTCATGGCCTCAGCCACCAGCGCCACGTGAGCTTCCTTCACCTTAGTGATGTTCTCACGCTTCACCATAGTGTTGTTGAGGCCCGCCACACGAGTCACACGGACGTGCTCATCGTTGGCTGAAATCACGCCGTTGTAAGCTGAGATGAGCGTGGTGAGAGTGCTACCTGCTCCCACGTTCTTCACAGCTGCAGCAAGCTTCTGAGCCTCAGCCTTGGTCTTCACCAATCGCAGGATGGCCACCACACGCCGCAGGAGGTTACCCGGCTGGTGTACTGCAAGCAGCTCCACCACTGTGGCAGCATCGCGCTTCTCCATAGCCTCCTCCACGCGGGAGTTAAGGGTACGGTAATCACAGTTGCTGTGGATAATGTCCGCTGCGCGCTTCTGCTCATCGCTGAGCTTGAAGTCGTAGGGGTGAACTGCCCGCATCACAGTGCGCCACAGGTCCTGGCGTCCCACGAGGCTGTCAGCCTTGAAGTTCTTCGACAATGCCCCCACGCGCTCAGTGACGAGGCGGCGGGTGGGCCGCGAAAGCTTCTGCATCCGCACTGCGCGAGCGTTACGGTCAGAGAGGTTATCCACGGCGAGCGTGAAGTTCTTCTCCCACTTGGGCGCAGCCGGAGCTGCAGCCACTGCCAACACAAGGCGCAGGAGCTGATCAGTGTTGTCACAGGCGGGCGCCACGGCAGCCACAAGCTCCTCTACTGAGTAACCGCAGGTGTTGAAGACTGCTCGCACGAAGGTCTGCAGGTTCTCACCGTTGCGGGCAGCCTTTGCCACCGAGGTGACCTCCGCCAGAGTCGGGTGCTGCATCTTCACACAAGCATCCAGAAGGGTGCGGTCATCTTCAGACAGCGCTACGGGCGCCGTGGTGAGGCTGTGGGTGAGGTTGCGGGCAGCATTAGCTGCAGACAGGACCTTGAGCTCGCGAGCTCCCCGCACCATGTCTTCAAGAGGGAGACCCTCCCGCACGATGGTCGGGTAGTTGGGCATGAAGGCGCCCGAAGTCCAGTAGTGAAGGATCTGCTCCACCAGGAGAGTAAGGGTGTCGAGCTCCTCTACCTGCTTCGGGAAGCCCGGGTAAACCGCCACCATGTCACGGTCGGCTCCCATCACCTTGCGGGCGAGGGCAATCATCTGCTTGAGTGCATCGGCACTCATAATCTCAAGATCTTCAGGCTTCACGAAGAAGCCGAGGTTTGCCATCTCGACGGTGGCTGCGTAGGCCACCTTCTTGTCGGTGGCATTCTTCTTGTTGCTCCGCACGACGATACCGCGACGGAGTGCGCTCTCGATGAATGCTGCAGTGATTTGTCCCATGATACATGACCTCTTTCTTGGTTATTTATTTCTCGCACCTCCGAAGAGGATTGAGTGTCAGGAAAAGCGAAACGGCGTATTCATTAGTTAATAGAGAGTAGTAGCCACTTCAATGAGCCTGACAAGTGTTTACTATAACTTAGTTTCTCTTATTTGTCAACCCAATATGACAGGCAAGTGAGATTCCTTTGTTACAGAGTTACGATTAGATCAGTTGTATTATGGTTTTGTCCTGCACCACCAGAGGCGGTGTAGATATCAGGAAAAGCGAGACGGCGTGTTAGCATCCAATATTGTAAGTAGCCACCTCAAGGAGTCTGATAGAACTATCATACCACAGGTTTTTCTGAGAGTCAACATAGCTCAAAAACTTTTTTAAAATTTTTCTAGTAATGGGCAAAACCGCATCCTCACAACGGTTTTTGTTGAGAAGAAATTTTCGTGGGCCAATAGTAGGGAAGGTTATCCTTGAGATCCTGCTCGAACTTCGAAGAGTAAAACGCAGCATCCTTACGGAGAAGATTACTCCTATGACTCTTATGAAAAGCTTCAACCCCATGCCACGGGGGCATCACCACAGGAGCAGTAAAATCCCGATGCTCTTGGAAAAGAAGGCGAGTTTTCTCAAGAGTAGTATCCTTATAGCCACGGGATGTCCACTCTTCGCAAATGGCTTCCTGATAAGCAAGAAGAGCATGCTCATAACCCTTCCACATGAGGGTAGCAGGATGATTTTGCCAACCGCCCCCCAGGATGAGAGCTTTCATAATCTGAAAGGTCTCCACCCGTTGCTTCCCCAACCTCATTTTGTCAAGAGTGGCAGCGGTGCGGGCGAAGTCAGGATAGGGAAGAAATGTTTGCATGAGGCCATCTTATTATACTAGTGGAGATAATGTAGTCACTATTATACATTACCATTCATGCTAAAGCGCTTTAAGCCCCTCTTGGTGGCTCAGCCAGCTTTATTTTCACTTCCGTCTTTTTTGACAAGATGAGACGGTGGTTCATTGTAATCCTGGCCAGACTTAGGGACTCCCTCGTCATCTAGCCGCCAATATGTCACTGTTTTAAGCTCTAGACTGCGACCTTCATCAAAGAAGTAATCTTTCTTGATTTGTTCCGGAAGGGGACCCGAAACTACAAAATACCCGAACTTGTCCTCAGGAACACCCAAGTTACCAGCAAGCACTTCGTCAAGCTTGATGGTTCTTAACTTCCAGGACCAGTCATCACCCCAGAAACAGCCGCTCACGAAAGCGAACGACCTTTTTTTAAGCCACACTGCCAGTGCCTCTTTATAGTACTCGACAAGGTCAGGTTCTGTGAAAGCTTTAGTAAGTGTCTCTTCAGTGAAGTCCTCTTTCAAAAAGTCAAAATAGTCTGTTACGTAGAACTCTACAGGGCAAAACTCGTTCGACACTTCCGCGATGAGTTCTCCTGATGTGAGGTCAACCACGGCAACATCTGTATATTCGGGAGAGATGAGAGCAAAATACCGCCATCGGAGGTTTTCATCATCCCACAGCCTGAAGGGCGCGAAGGTCTTCGCGAAGCTGTAATTGCGGTGGAAAGTGTAGACTACCTTGTTTAAGACTGTGTCAGTGATGGTAACTTTTGTACCTCTCCAACCGTTAGGGTAGTCATCTGCCTCAGTGGTGGCTACAAAGCGCTTTCGTAGGTCGACTGTCTCAAATGTTTTAAATGCTTCATCAATGTTCATGAAGCTATTATACCGAAGAACCGCTTTTTGAGCTAAACTTAACCTATCTCTGTAACATGTAACAGAAAACGGGGTTTCTAGAAGAAGAAGGTTGCTACAGTCAAAACCGTCAGCTATAGCCCAAACTACTACACGGCTATAGCTGACAGCTTGGAGTGCTTAAATAAGAGCTTTATGATTTTGTAAAAGTTGCAGAAGCTTTCGAGGGGTAATCTGGAGAGGAGTGATGGCTGCCCCACACCTCCGGATAGGTCTCCGCGAAATACTCCGAGTGCAGGATCTCTAACGTGAAGGTAACGCATCATCACTTACTAACAAGTCAATCTGGAGCAGCCGGCTCAGTGAAATAAAACTCCACACCAGTTGACTGCTAAGGATGGATGGTGTATAGTGCATGGTAACCGCATCATGTAACCTTTACAGAAACGAAGATTATGAAGTATCGCGTAAACCACCCCAAAGGTGGTAAAGCAAATATCTGCCGCGCTGAGAAGAAAGCTTACTGTTTTGGCGGCCGTGAAGAACCCTCTGAAAGCGAAAAAGTAGCATACAAACATCTCGTTATTCACGAGGGCCGTAAACTTGTTGCATCCCAAAAGAATTCTTCACTAAACTCCAAGTTTACTAAACTAGGGTTCCCAGTTTATGAAGTCCAGGGCGGCCAATTGCTTTCACAAAGCGGCGTAGGTAACATTCTTCGTCAACAAAGCGACTCTTATAACGCTACAAACTTTACCGTAGCCGAAGGAGAGGCTGTCGGAATTTCATACTTTGACGGTAAGTGCGCTTGCGGCAAAGTGCTGTTCACCCTCGATGCTTCCTATAAATGGCGTTTGAATGAAGCTGAGGCTGATCCCGCTTATGACAATCAAGTGCAAAACACTGATCACATCGTTCCAGCCAGTGTCGGACATCTAGCGGCGGCCGGTAACCTTCAGCCCCTATGCGCTCAATGTAATCAAACTCGCAAAAGCGAACGAACGAAGAATACTTACAGTCCTTGGTGAAAGATGGTGTAATTTCGCAAAAGGCGGCCGATGCGCGGCAAAAAAAGACGCTTAAACTTCTTGAAGAGGTTTACTATGCAGAGTATCCAGAAGCTAAAGCATTCAAAGCTTCGAAAAGAAGTGAGGGTGTGGCTCACCTTGAGAATCAGATGGCCGTTCTAGCTGCGTATAAAAAGTGGATGGCGGCTGGTAAGCTCACCCCGAAGCTTGCATCTGAATACGAAAGTCTCTTCAAGGATACTGAAGTGTGGCAAACTCTCAGCAGTATTGAAGCTATTCAAACTGCTACAGGTTACGCGAATGCTTCAGCTAACGATGTTTACCGACGAAAGCAGCATCTTCAAGCCGCGTGGGAGAAGGTTATTGGGGAAAAGTCAGTGAGTGAAATCACTATAGAAGAGTGGAGCCGCTTGAATCAACAGTATCTTTCACAATATTCTCGGCGGGGTGGGAAGTACACTTTAGCAGGTGAGTTTTTTAAGGCTAAACGAGCTCTTCGAGCATTCGCTATCATTTCAGAAAGAGATGACTTAGAAGAATTTACTAAATCGCTTCCTGGGTACGCTAGATTTTAGTCAAAAACTGCTATAAGCCTCCTCTCGGCTGGGTTCTTTAAACCCAAGGAGCGTCTAGGGACCACCTGTGAATTTATGGACTAATTTATTTCATTCAGGATTTAAAAAACGCACCGCGGCGTCTTGTTTCCGCTTCACCGCTCTAGCTAGAGCCCTTAGCTCGCGATGTTTTAGCGGATGAGATGAAGCGGGCGAGGCTTACTCCTGTGGTGGATGGAACACTATCCTATCAAGTTCTCATGACTCTAGCATCCCGTTTTGGGGGCGCTAGAGGTTCATGGGGGAGTCAGCTGTTGAGGGGCTCCGGGAAGGTGGGCCAAGCGGGGCGGCCGGCAAACTGCCGAAGCACTTCGTCAGCGCCACAGGTTGAGCACACCTTGGTCTTGTTGTCATGGCGGGAAAGAGCCATGAAGCGGACAGCCTCAACGGAGGCAGTACAACGGGGACAAGTAGCTTCCATACCTCCATTATAACAAGTTCTATGAACAGTGTCAACAACACTTTTTTAGGATGCTCTCTACGGGCCCTAGAGCCTGAAATGGTGATTTTCACTGGCTCTGGGGTAAGCTTAGGATTCATGGTGACGAGTGCAGCTGCTGCTTTCAGCATTTCATGCACAGGCTTGCTAGTCCTCTTCCGTCTTTTAGCCTTCATGTAAGTATTTTTATCTCGTTTTCTTAGATACCCTGCAAGACTACAGTTGTTACGAAGCTTTTCCGTGGGTGAAAAGTCTCTCATCATTGATGGCTTCTCCTGGAGTAGTGTAAAGGGAGACTATTGTCTTAAGGGAAGATGCTTTTACTTTATGGACAGCCACCACTTTCACTTGGGAGTGGTGAGCCTCTACAGAAAGCGTGCCGGGTGCCTCCCACCTGTTTAGGTAGACTAAGGCGGGGGTCTCATGATTTTCTACTCTATCACCGTTAGCTTGATCTTCCTCAACGGTGGGCTGAAGCGCCACCTCTTCCTTCAGCTCCAGTTCATAAAAGTAAAGTGTGCGGTCGCCCACATTGTTGTATTTAGTAAGCATGCGATCCACTGCCGCTTCAGGTGCTCCCATGTGAAGTGACACATC
The DNA here is from genome assembly GCA_026541955.2 of Simalia boeleni. Lineage (NCBI taxonomy): Eukaryota > Metazoa > Chordata > Lepidosauria > Squamata > Pythonidae > Simalia > Simalia boeleni. Next base: position 44,048 of record JANKYG020317008.1, read on the forward strand.
TGCCTCTTGCAGTTCCTTGAACCATGCTTCTCCCCTGTCGGTGGCGTGAGTCCACCGTCTTTTCTTAGCGCTGTTCACATCTACCTCAATGTCACGGAAGTCTTCCCGCACTTCAAGAGATGCTGAGTCAATGTCACCCAACTCCCCACAATGACGACACTTCACATTCTCGTAACAGAGCAATAACCCTGCCGCAGAATTACTGAAAGACTTGTCACACTCACTACACCGAAAGACCGATTTTCCCTTCAAATGATCTTCGGGAGTGTAATTTTCAGTGTAACGGGGAAGAGACGATAAAGTGTCATGGAATTCTATAGCTTCGGGAGTCTTCGTCTTCTTAGAGACTTTGGAAAGGATGTGAGTGGTATTTTTAGCTTCATACGCTTCTCGCGCCTCTTCTTTTGTGGCGTAGTGGCCACTTGGGGGAGCAAAGGGGCAATAGGTGACTGCTCTACAGATGTTGGGGTTACCTGTTTTAGGATTCACATGAAAGCGCTTTGCCACAATTTACTCTCCCTGCATTATTGGCCAACTTTCTTTCTAAAAGGTCCGCGGCGGGGTAAAGTGAGCTCTTACCGTGCTAAAATTCTTCATCATTCTTTCAATTGCTTAGCAAGTTGACTTTTTTGAGGGAACAGTGGCTCACTTCAAGCCTCTTCCCTAAACTTATGCTTCTTTAAGAAGGATAAAGGAGCCCTCTCGTAAATCTTCCTCTAAACAGTACTTCAATCTGTGGTAACCGTCAATGAGGCGATATCCCCTCCCACGAACAATCACAACTCATATGAGAGGAAGCGGTTGAGAAAAATGGAGGCCGGGCGGGGGCAAGAAGTCTTTCAGCATCTCCTCGAAGAGTTTTCCGAAAGGTCTGTGCCGTAAGAGATCGTTCCGTCCCGTCATGAAGTCGCCAATGAACGGTGCGGCGGTCGCCGGCTTTCTGCGCGTTACTAAGGTTGAAGGTGTTGAATTCTTCAATATTGGTAATGAGACTTATAATCTCTGGAAGACGAGACTGAGTAAGTGTGGCGAGGGAGTTAGGTTCAGCACTTGAATAGTGAGGCACGCCATGACTATATCTCACTTTTATAAGGCTGTCAAACTAAGGAAAGATTTTGTACTAAAAAGTTTAATATTCTTACAGAAATCCGGGATAGTGGCACCAGACAAACAACGCTTGAAGAAGAAGTCAACTACAAATTTCATACTTGGGAGTAGCTAACAAGGTCGTTCATTAATTTAGAAATACCGCGATCAGAGAAAGTTCTACGGAACATGCTGTTGTTGCCTATCCACTTTTGACCATTCGCTAAGTCTTGCAGAGTGATTCCGTAGCGCAGAGAATGATTTTTCTGTAGTTCTTCGTGCGCCCTTTGAATGAGCTCTTCAACGTCTCTCTTGTCAAAGTATTTTTGAGAGATTGGCCAAGCGTACTCTGATGCGTTCTTTACTATTTTGCTTTTGAAGTCTTCATCAGCGTAGGCTTTTTCTAAAGTCTTGAAGCTTTCGAGGAGGCCTGTGGTTTTCTCCTTTAGTAACTCTAGTTCGCGTTGGTATGTTTCCTCATTTTCTGCTTCCATCTCAGCAATAGCCGTGCCTCTATCTGCAACATAGTCCATGTAGGATTGAAGGTCTTCTTCGGTTATGTTTTCTCTTTCTTGCTTAAGAAAGCTGTGGGCTATCCTATAGTGATCTTTGACAGCTAGCTCTCTTTCCTTCGCTGCTTCAGCAAAATCTTCAGAACCTGATAGCCACTTGTAATGAGCGGATAGTGTTGATTTGAATTGTCTTTCTTCGGCTTTCCAAACCTCGTTTTCGCTTACTGTTTTTTGAGGAAATGTGGGGTTTTGCTCCTCATACCAGGCTTGTGCGGCTGCTTTTGAGTGGAAATGGTCTTCTTTTGCTAGCCCGAAGGGGCAGGGTTTTGTACTCGCGGAGCATTGGCCCGGGTTCCCGGTTTTAGGATTTATGTGGAATCTTCTTGTCATGTTCTACCTAATCTTTTGAGCTTAGCTATTGGTTAATCTAACGAAGAATCACTTAGTGTCCTCTGCGCCTTTGTCTCTTCAGCCTTTTTAGGGTTCGATGAGCTCTATCTGAAGGTTAAGCCTCTTCCCTATTTCTAGAAGATTCTCTTTTATACCATCCGCGGAAAGGTTATGGAAAATGTAAATATCATTATCCAGATAAGTATAAAACCTCATACGAGGTGGTTCTATTTGAGTCTTTTCTCTGAAAAGACTGCCTCTGCAATCTTCAGTCCATTGCCGCAGACTTGTTAAAACTCCTGGCGAACCCTTCAGATCTTGCAAGTAAGAGATATATGCGCTTTTACGACTCGATCCGCTGGCAATCCGACCTGTGTTGTCTTTAATGGTGAAGATCTTGGGAAGAACTGACGCTGCAACAGGGAATGAAATAGCGGTAGGTGCCATTTGGCCCACGCCGCGCTTCGCTCTTGGACGCTTTAGCACATCGAGCTTCGCGGTGTGTTCAAGTATGTTCAAGGCTTCCGAGAGCAAGGATTCTGCTTGTCCGCGCTGGTATTGACTTATGTAACTAGAGTTTCCCGCCGTCTGGTTGTCCACGTGGAAGCCCTTTTCCTCGAACATACGGATGAGCTTGTTCTCGAGGTAGTCCAGCTGTGACTTGTCAAGGTGACCGTCAAGTCTCCCGAAGAAGACTAGCGAGGTCCACCAATCCTTGTTCTTCTCATGGGTGGTGATGCGCGAGTAGACTGAGCCAGAGGCTTGCCCCACGTAGCGCAGGAAGTTCTCATTCATGAGAAAGTAGACGCCGGCTTTCTTAGCTTCATCAAGGTTCTTCAGCACTTCGAGGTCTGTTCTTCGAGCGATCACCACGATGGTGGGCTCCTTGTGAAAGACCTCCACATCGTCTTGATCTCCTTCGGTCCATAGAATCATGTGCTTACTCATGGCTGAGCTCCTTCGACAATAGCGATTTCCTCTTCAGTAAGTTCAAACAGTTCATACAATTGCGAGTCAATCTTAAAATGCTCGATTTTAGTCTCTCAAACACTTTTCACTACTAATATTTTGACTGTTTCAGAAGTGAATTCTAGAACAGGTTTCAAGATATGATAATAATTCAAGATTTCGGCGACTCCAATAACTAAAGAACATCTGAATGAGACTCCCTATCCTTTGAAGGAAGTTTACACTTTATAGAATCTTCTATATTTACTGTAAAGTTAGGATTGACTTTCATCTGTCAGCCTCCACATCTACCTTATCTTTCCAGGGTTTTAAATCTTTTCGCATGAGTTCCCGCTCCTCTTCAGTCAATCCGTAGATTTCAGCAAGCTGCTCATCAAGAGTTTCGGGTTTTGAAAAGTCCAAGAAGACACCCGGTTTATCTAGGATTTCACCAGTAGAAAAATTTACATTAGGTAATAAAATATATGATTTGCGGTACATATTTTGTGCGGGAGTAATTGCACCTAAAAGAAAATTTGCGAAATCAGTTTTAAGATACCGAAGACAGTTAATAGCTTCTTCTTTAGTATCAAAACTACCAACTTTCATAAAACTAATAGTACAAGCATCTCCAGGGTGCATAAGAAAAATTCTATCAGCTCGGGGATAAGCAAGACCGCTCACGCGATTAGCGGTCTTGCTTATCCCCACTTTAAAATCTGAAAGATTTTTATCAGTATAAGATTTTTTAAGAAAAACTGACTGAAGACCTTTAGAAATATAAAACATTCTTAAAGTTTCCTCGTTTTTCAGAACCTCTTTTGAAAGTTCTTCAATTTGATCCGCTCTTTCAGTCCCATAGTAGCCCCAAGGGGCTACTATATTAAAAAGACTGTTTGAAGTATTTATTTTCTCTTCTACTACTTTCACTAAACGAATGTCACGGATATGTTGACCCGAAGATGAAAGTGTCTTTTTTACTCCATAAGCGCCATCATAGTAATATTCAATATTACCTTCAACTTTACACTTGTCCCAAAGAAAATAGTTCATTCCTCCCGCGATCTCAACACCCTCAAATACATTTTGAGAATTTGAAAGATCAAAATATTTTACATAATGAGTTGACGCTAATTCTTTTTCTTTGAAATCTTTAATGCCCTCGCCAATTCCGCTTTGAGTCCAGCGGGAAGGATAAATCATCGAGACAAACCGAGAAATCGTCTGTCCTACTTCCATAAAATGGTGATAAACTGCAGTCGTAAAAAGAGTTTTATCACTACTCATCTGATACGGTGGATTAGAGACTACCGCCGAGAACTTCTTACTCTCTGCCTCTTCAGCCAACTTCACTAACCCTTGAAGAGCCTTCACATCAGCACTCATAAGCAAATCCACCCTTTCTCCAACAGTCGAAAACTTGCCAGCATCAAACAACCACTTCCACAAAACATCAATCTTCTCCCTGTCCTTACCCTTCAGCAAAGACAAAAGATGCCTCCGCACCTCAATAACATCCATCACTGAAGTGTTCACACGGATATCATCATTATACCCAGCCAACACCCGCCGAGCGATCCTAGCGCTATAAGGTACCCGACAATTAGCAAACACTTGCTCTTCCACAATAGACTTCCACAAAACTTCTTGAGAACCCTGCGGTAACCGCTCCAACACGTCAAGAGACGCTCCACACCGCTGATAGAACAGGCTAACCGCAGCGAACAACGGGTACAAGGCAGTCTTGCTATTAACGTCTAAGACCGTAGTCTTCGGATCCCGCCAAAACTTCCTCAACTTATCACCCTCAGGCTCCACCCACACCGGAGCGAGCTTATGAGTGCCAGCATCCAACAAAGCTAAAGCAAACTTCAAACCATGATTCTCAAGCTCGCCAGACTCCACATTCCGCAACCTTGCTAACACATGCGAAGCAGTAGAAGCCGCCAAATCCAAAAAGCTCAACCCGCCCAAAGTGCTCGTGTACTGAAGCTCCACTACTCGTGCTGGAGTCAACACCGTCTCTTTATCAGGATTGCGAAATGTAGCAAACAAACAAGCAGTTCTGAAAGCCCGCTCCAAAGGAGGCTTCTCACCAATCTCCCTAGCGATCCGTCTAATGCGCTCACAGGACAAAGAGAAAATCACAGGGTCAAAGAACCGCCGCACATCATCCCAATACAAAAGGTTGCCTTCACTACCTAAAGCCTCCTCTTGCCGCTCCTCAAAAGGCAAAGTCCCCTCAGGCATAACCCTCAAAAGATTCTTAGGCATGAACTCACACCATGACTCATCGTCAATGAGCTCAGCAAAGTTCTCGGGAGTGATGGCAGTGTTAGCCGGGGAAGCGTACACCAGCATCGGTAGCCGAGCAGCAACACCAGCAAGAATGCTAACAGCGTTCTGGCGATTCTTCCGCTCCTGCTTCACCTCCGCAGCTTCCTTAACCTCCAACTCCTTCTTCTCGACAACTTCCTCCCCCGTCAAAGGCTCAAGAGGTTCAGCATCAGCACGCTCCTTGAACTCCTTCAACCGCTCACGCTCTTTATCAGAAAGTGATGACACAGCCGTAAGCCCGTTTCGCGAGTCGTGCTCTTTACCCCCCTGCAACTTTCTCAAAGCTTCAAGAATCTTCACCTTCTCAATGTCGAAAGACTGCAACTGCTTACTATTCCAAAGCCTAGGAGAGTCAAACCCCTTCTCCACCACTTCGTTAATGTAGGCCTCATTCAACTGCTCCATAATCTTGTTGCTATCAGGCTCCACAAATTTCGCACCCTCAACAGTCAACAAAGACATGTACTCTAAATACTCTTTTACAGATGCCTCGTCGTTGCTAGCCTGCTGAACAGGGTCATCCTTCTCAGCTCGCACAGCGTTAGCTTTAGCAACTTCCACAATCTGCCGGAGGCACCGGTCCGGGTTGAAGTCAAAAACATAAGCGTACTCTTTCAACCTACCGTCAGGGAGGCATCCAGGAGAGGCTGCTCTGAAGGCAGTCTGCATGTAAAGCATCGGCGAATTCGTGTTGTTGAACATGAAGACACCAGTCCACGGCGTCACCGTGACCCCAGTGGTCAACATCTGTTGTGACAGTGTAATAGTGTTCTCACTAGAAGCTATCGCTCTTCGGACAGCTTCTAGCGCAGACTTGTCACTCTCCCAACTTTCACTCCCCCCACCGGTAGCGTTCACCACCTTGTAGCCAGCGAAGCCACTCTCATGAAGCTTGAGCAAATCTTTCATCGCCTCGCAAGCTGCCACGTTAGGGAGCATCCACAAAGTGTGGTTAAAGTAGTTTTCGAAATTTCTGTGGTAGGGGAACAACGCAGGATCGCTACTATACCTCTTCAAACCCCGCATCTTATGGAGGAGATCAAGCACTTGCTCCTCATGCACAAAATTCTTACGCCCTAGGGCTCCCACGCTAGTTTTGAAAAGTTCAGTGAAACTAACGCCCCCGTACCCGTCAGTAACTTCCTCGTCACTCAGGCTGCTCAAACCTTCACTAATGTCATAGGTTACGAAACGAAGTTCCGGTAGGTCAGCGTAAGGGTTCGGGCCCTTATCGCTATAAAGCTCATCCCACTCCTTCTTAGTCCTTCTTTCATCGGGGTAAGACCAATTATAGCGATCATCGTAAGAGAATCTTTCAGCGATTTGCTCGTCCGCCCAATCCTCAGCAGCTATAATGTTAAACGGCGTTCCAGAAAGGTCAAGATAAGTTTTACTTTTCAAAGCTGCAAACATCCGCTTCGCAAGCTCGGTCAAAGTGCCCTCATGAACCTCATCGTTAACGATGCAACTCCACTCAGTAGCAAACAATTCCTCGTTAGCTTTTTTGAAGGAGACTTCATCTATAGCGTCACGGTCGAGGCCGCGTAAATCCTGAATGCTAGCAAACCAAACGAACTTGTCTTTATCTTTAACATCATCCCAAGTCATAAGGTTACGCTTAGAGCCGTAAACCCATCCGTCAGCCGCTAACCCCATCTTTTGAAAGTCTTCACTCCACCCATCGTTTACGTCCGGGCGGTGAGTGATGATGAGAACTTTCTTGAAGCTTTCATCCTTAGCTGCTAACTCTTTGACGAGTTTGTAAGCGGTGAGCGTCTTCCCAAAGCGCATTTTAGCGTTCCAGAGCATCCGGCGGGGAACTTCAACCGTAGCCCCCTGGAAGCAATTTAAGGTTTGCTTTACGGCTTTCTCCTGCTCGGGGCGGAGCTTAACAGCACTTACAGTCTTTGAAAGATAGAAGTCACCTGCTTTCACAGCAGAAATAGCAGATCTTACTACTTCTACGGGAGCAACAAACCATTCACCGTTGCGCTTATCTTCTCTAGAGAATGTTTTCTTATAGCCGTCCCGCATGAGGACTTCGTGGACTTTATAGTCGCGGAAAGTTTCGTAAGTTCCGGTAGGAGTTTTCTCGCCCTTAGCGTTTACTGTCACCACTGGTCTAAGGGCAAGCTCTGTGTGAAGAATGTTTACTACAATATCTGCAGTTTTAGTATAAGAGTCTATGCGCCTTTTGGCAGCTTCGTATATCTCTTGTGGAGAAATCTTATCTACAGGGTTACTTGTATGAAGTGTAGCGTCACCCACTTTCACTCTCCCCTTGTGATCCGGGTGAGTGTCCGTGTAAACGTAAATCACTTTATAAGATGCTGGTGGTGTCATCGCTTCTTCTGGAGTAACTGCAGTGCTCTCATCCGCCATGCTATCCTCTTTCCAAGAACTTTCAATTTACTAAGGATTATATCACTGCACAGAGGCGAACGCAAACTCCCCGATAGCGAAAAGACAGGTAGCTTCACAATATTTTCTTCAAGGGCTTGAAGAGCCAATGTACTAATTGTTACCCACGGTAGCGAGAACAGACAGCCTTGACGCCGCTTTTGGCAGTGAAAGCTAGCAGGAGGGGTGAGAGGAGGACAGCGGTCGCTTTTTCAGCACCCCAAAAAGCAAGCTTCAAAGAGGTAAGACGATTCTCAACCTCTTCAGTGTTGTAGAAGCCTTCGTCCTTTTCATCTTCGTCCCAGAAGTCACGCATAGCAAAAATCCTCACATGTTAAAGTCTTGAAGAATGGACAGACGCCAAGTCAAGTATTCGTTGATTTTCTCTTCAAGTCCCTCTAATTCCATTAATTCTTCACCGTCAACGATGTAAGTTCGTCCATCGTTAAAAGTAACCACATCGGTGGCCATCATATTAAAGAATATCTGGGGTTCGTCCTCAACTTCAAGATAAAGTATCTCGTTAACTGAGTAGCCAGTCTTCCCATCCAGGAGGCGCTCTTCGCCTCTTTCTTGAAGCGTTCTTCCCAGAGTATCAAAAAGTGTTTTAGCGTTCATGTTAACCTGACCCTTGAAGTAAAAATGAGATAAAGACAATTATCGTCTATTTTACCGAAGAGCTACAAAAAGTGTGGAGTTACTGCCCCCCACTGAAAAATAGTGGCCCAGTTTTGAGGTTAGTAGGGATGGTGGTGGGGGTACAGTCTTTAGCTGCACAGTAAGCTCAGCCAGCGAAGGCGGGGGCAAAAACCTTTCGCACAGTCTCTTCCTCTTCAGTTTCTTATTGGAGAGTGTAAGATTCAAGAACGGGGGTGCTCTCAGTTCCGCTTACTACACAGGTGATCACCACTTCTTGTCCAGTGGCATCAGCTTTACCGACTGCCAGAAGAGTGATCTTATCTGCAGCAACAGTTTCCTTCATCAATTGCCCAGTCCAATCAGCAGTCAAACTTCTAGTACCACTCTCTTGCTCGCACAAAGTCCTCGCCGTGGGCACACTCAAGCCATCGTCTGTAAGCCTTTTAACAGCTTTACTACTATCGCCTTTAGCCTCTACACCAGGATTGATAAGCATCACTCTCCCTATAGGGCGCCCGAGGACTTGCTCAACACCCAACTTATAGCTTCTTGCTCTTTCAGAAAGTGCCTCAACAGTAGTTAAACTACCGTCCTTCTTGGCTAGCGTGAGTTGGATGTCTTCTCCTCCAAGAGGTTCAAGCTTACTGAACATGTGGTAAGAGG
>JANKYG020322775.1:0-10482 GCA_026541955.2 Simalia boeleni
AGCACGCTGGAGCGCCAGCGCGGGCCCCTGGGCCACATTCGGCCACACCTACGGCCTGACAGCATCTGCGCAAGCAGCAGCAACAGATGCTGCCAGCCAGGACGCCGCTGCTTCAGCAGCAGCAGCAGGCGGCGAGGAGGGTGCTGGTGAGCAGGGCAGCAGCGAGCGCGTTGCGGTTCATGGGCGACCTCGGGGTGCAGGAAGGGTGGGAAAAGGGGGGTGAGCAGTGCCGATGGAGGTGAAGTGGCCGGGGTGGAGCGCTTGACCAGGTAAGCCCAGCGTAGGGTGGCCCGGTCCGACCGGAAAACGCCTGTCACGGAGGTGGGTCCAGGCTACCGCGCGCCCCTGGCCGGGCCGGCCAGAAATCCTGCGGAGGTACGACAGACCTTGTTGGGCCTGCCACTGCCCGGGCGTGAGGGAGTCGTGGTGCAACCGGCGGGGCGCGCCTTGAAGGCGGGCGCGCCCGGCACGCGGGGGGTCGCTGGGGCGGGGTGGTGCGGGCCGGGCATGAAGCGAGTATGTGTGGGCGCATCCCGGGCAGGCCACCAGCCGGGTTGGGGGCGTGACAGGCCGTTGACGGCTGGACGGGGCGGGTTCTAGAGTTTTGGGGAGGCAACCCTCACGCAAGGGGCGAATCCCACCATGGGCATAGTGCCCGGGTAACCCCCTCACCAGTGCCGTCGAAAGAAGCGGTGCAGGGATCCAGAAGGCACGGTCGACCACAAAAAGACCGTGCCTTCTCCCGTTGTGCACCCGCGGATGGGCGGGTGTGAGTGGCGTGACCGGGGTGCGCCCCATCACCGTGGCAGGTGATGACTCTGTTGCCATGCACCACTGGTCCACCCTGACCTCTCACCACTCGTAACGTCAGGTTTTATTGACCTGGACGCGAGGTTCCCTCTCCTGCCGGTATTCCGGATGGGCAGGTGCTATCGGACGGACCACCCAATTGGATTTTCGTGAGTATCGGACGGACCGACCAAATCGTCTCCGCGCTCTCGGACGGAACGCCCAATTCCCGCGAGAAGTACCGGACGAAGCGCCCAAAAAACGAGCGTCACGTGTCGGACCGACCAACCAAACTCGCTTCTGATTCATCGGACGGACCGACCAAAATACATCTCACAACAAGCAGGTGCGCTTTCCTAAGCCGACGTAGAGAACGCCCTCCTGGACCTGTTGCCGGAGGCAGGGTCACCCAGTGACGGCGTCACTTGCCTCACGCGCTATCAGCCGCAATCCTGACACCGTTCCACGTTCAACTGGCCATTTGGGCGTCCAGGACGCCTTTCGCACGTCCCCACATTTCCATCCGCAATGGCGGGGGGTATCGGGACGAACACCCGATTTATGAAGTCGCGTGCAGGACCCCGCTCGGGAGAATTCGGTGTCAAACTGCGTGCTGGACGTCAGATTCCCGTTCCGATGACGTTGAGCAGCGGCGGAGAGGCCTGTGCGCATACCGACAACAGATCCGGGAGTCCGGAGCCGCCCAAACGCAGATGATTTGTGCGTCCTGGACGGTGTTCTCATCCACCACTCCGGAATGCTTCCAGCCACGCTCACTGATTCGTGGACGACCATCGGGTGGAACACCCGATTTTCCGAAGTCGATGTGCGATTGGCGGTGAAACACGGCGCTCACACGACTTTTTCTGGTGCGGAAGCCTTCCGCGCAGCAATTCGGTTTCAGGATGGACGTTCTATCGGGACGACCACCCGATTTTCATTCCTGGACCATCGGGACGACCACCCGATTTTTCACTGGCACCGGGGGACTTAGACCTGAAAATTCCGTTGGAGACGCGAAGTATGCGAACGATAGGCCTTCGCCCTGGTGACCGGTGTGTGGGCAGATCAGCCGTATCGGGACGAACGCCCGATTCAGCTGCACACTATCGGGACGATCACCCGAAATCACGGTGGCACCCACGGGATGACCACCCGATTCCTCTTCGGACCTATCGGGAGCTCCACCCGATCCGGCACCAGCACTATCGGGCGCTTCACCCGGTTTTTGAGGGCCACTATCGGAACGACCACCCGATTTTGCGGAAAAGTAACGGGACGACCACCCGAATTGCCCGAGAATTATCGGGACGAACACCCGATTATCGAGAATCTCAACGTCCAGGACAGGAAATGATCCTCCCGCCTGTTGTTGTTTCAACATATCTTTTTCTTTACACAGAAAAAGAACAATCAACACAACAGCGTCTCCCATCCATCCACCGGGCACATATAGTGGGGCCCGTAGCGAGGATCTCCATGCCCACGAAGCAGCCCAGGAGCAAACATCCCAAGGGTGAGGCCGCCCAGACGCCCAAAACGGCCGGTAAAGGCCGCGTCGCGCTCGAGGCCGCCAAAAAACTACCCATCAGGCAACCCGCTGAGTTCAACCTGGCGCGGCTGAATCTCTTCAGCATCCAGGAACGCATTCCAGGTCATTTCACGACCTGGTCAACCGAACTGCAGCTCGGCGAGGAGACGGGTTTCATCTCCTGTCTCGCACCACAGGAATCGGGGGGCGTTCCTCACGGCATCGACGCGGATATTGCCAACGCCATCATCGACCTGTTCATTGAGTCCGGCTCGCCCCGGGACGGCGTGCTGCATGTCACCCCGTACCAGATTCTCTCCAAGGCGAACCTCGACAAGGGTGGGAAGGGCTATGCGGCCCTGCGCGAGTCCCTCGACCGGCTGACGCACTCCGTGTACACGATCGGGAACAGTTGGCGCGATCATGGTGCGCAGCGGTGGACCAACGCCAAGTTCAGTCTCATCCTCGAGTCCACGGCAACGTCAGCTGATCGGAGTCGCCTCGACGGGACGAGCACGTACACGATCACCATCGCGCAGTTCATTGTCCGGTCGATCCGGTCCAACTACACCAAACCGGTCAATACCCTTCTGCTGAACAGCATGAAGCGGACCTTCACCCGGTCCCTGTACCGCTTGCTTGACGCGCGCCGGCACAATCCCCTCACGCTGGAAGTCGATCAGGACACCCTGAGCATGACCCTGGCTGAGTGGGCCCAGGAGTGCAAGCTGAGCGAGACCAGCAATGCAGCGCAGATCAAGAAACTCCTGAAAAACGCCCACAGTGACCTGATCGACCTGGGGTACCTCGAGAACGTGACGTACAGCGGACGCGGCGCGAGGACGGTGATCACGTACGCGTTCAACCGAACGGAACTGGTGGAGGATCCCACCACGAACGCCCTGATCAAGGACCTGCACGACTCCTTCAAACTCAGTGCCCCGAATGCCCGGAAACTCATCAGCCAGTTCGGAGCGAAGCACGTTCGGGAGCGTGCTGAGGTGGCCAGAGGGGTCCTCCAGGGCACCACCTGGCGTCCGAAATCCTTGCCTGGATTCGTGACGGACGTCATCAAGTCCGAGGACGGCAAGTACCTCCGGGGTCAGGACCCGCCCGCTCCCGCGAAGCAGGACATCGTTCGAGCGGGTGCCGCAGCCGACGAGCACGCAGAGTTCGAGAAGACACTAGACGCCATGTCCCGTGAGGAGCTGATCCAGTCCACCCTGCGGCTGCTTCAGGTCACCCTGCGCGACTACCTGACCGGGCCCCAGTTCACGTTGCTCCTCACCGCCATGGAACGGAGGGTCCTGGATCCGCAGGACCTCCGTTCGGAGAACACCCAGGCGATCGTGAACAATGACCGTGAAGCGTTTGCCAGACGGGTTCTGGAGCGACTGACCGATCCGCCAAGCACGCTGTTCTGAGTTCACTCCTTTTCTCTTCCTTGCCCACCCTGCGCCCCCGCACAGTGGTGGGCATGACCCTTTGTGCCTCCCCGCTTGCCCTGGCCTCCCCCCGCCTTGCTGACCAGGAGCCCGTGGAGCCCGCTGCGGCCCGCCCACTGGCCCTCACCCTCATGCCGCTGCTTCGCCGGCACGCCACGGCCCTGCTGGGGCTCCTGGCGTGCGGCGTCGCACTCGCCTGGACGCAGGCGGCCCCGCCGCCCAGCTGCGCGGCCGAGGCGTCATGACCCCGGGTGTCCGCCCCGGCCCGCACCACACGCTGGGGTTCGCGCTGGTGTACGCCCTCCTGGCCGGGCTGCTGATCATCACCCTGGCCGCCATGATGGCCGCCGCGCAGGTCGCCCGCGGGCAGAGCACCGGGAACAGCACCCGCCTGGCCGTGACTGGCACCTCCCAGCGCGGCGGGCTGAGGTTCGGTGAGCGCGTCGCGGCCGCCCGTGCCAGCCGCTGGGTCAAGGCCATGGAAGCCAGCACCGACCCCGGCGCGATGCTCGGCATCCTTCAGCGTGAAGCGGACGCCAGCCTGTGCGGCCGTTACGTGCACGGCCAGGCCCTGCGCCTGCACTTCACCACCGCCGCCTGCGGCCGGGCCCTGCCCTCCGGCGCGGCGCTCCAGTCGGTGACCCGCACCCTGAACACCACGGGCACGGCGTACACCTGGGTGGTCCCCTACGTGCTGGTGAGCGCCGAAGGCGTCACCGAAGTGCACACCACCGGCACGCTCCGCTTCTCCGAAGGCCCCCTGCCGCTCTCCACCTACGCCGTGTGGGCGGGCAGCCTCGCCAACCTCACGGGCGTGTCCACGACCGGCCCGCTGTACGTCAACGCACGCCCCGGCCTGTCCGGCACCGCCACCGCCCGCAGCGTGCACGTGGGGGGCTGCGTGGCCGGCAGCTGCGCGGCGTCCGGCATCGCGGTCGCCGGCGTGGTCAAGACTGCCATGACGTTCTCCCCGGCTCCCGCGCGGGAGTGCACCCCGGCCGGGTGCGTCAGTGGCCTGATCAACGCCCAGGAGTCCCCGTCCACCCCGGTCCGGCAGGCCGTGAGCGCCACCCTGAGCGTCAGCGGCGGCACCATGTACCTTGGCGTGAACGCCGACGGTCGGCAGCGGGTGACGCACTGCGTGGCCACGTGTACGACCTCCATGTACCCCGCCAACACCGACGTCGTGCTGGTCACCTACGGGAACCTCGCCCTCTTCCCCGAGGTCTGGGGGGAACCGAGCGTGCCCGGAAGGCTCACCGTGTACGCCACCGGCACCATCACCGTCGGCGGCGCCCTCAACCTCGCCAACCCCCCCTGCGAGGAGGACGTCTGCCCGTCGTCCACGAACGTCTTCGGGCTGTTCAGCGAGCAGAGCGTCACCCTGAACGCGCCAGTCATGGCCGCGGTGTACGCCGCGGGGAACGTCACGGGCGGCAGCGGCACGCAGACTGTCATGGGCGCAGTCGGGGCGGGCGGCACGCTCACGAGCCTGGTGGTCCGGCACGACCCGCGCATGACCGCGCAGGGGGGCCTCGCTCCGCCCCTGTGGCCCCGGCTGTCCAGCCGGACGAACCAGGTGCTGCTGGAACCGGACGGCTCATGAGGCCCGGTGTCAACCCTGGCACCTGCGATATGACCTCTCGGTTCTGCAACCGCTCGAGGTTGCCCGCGGCGCGGGTCCCGCCGGACCACCAGCTGTTCGGACATCTCGGTCAGGTCCGGGTACGACCAGGGCCATGTGGGCGGCGCCCAGCTCGGAGGGGGTGGAAGGCCATTATTCCGGTCGGGGCGTGGGCGGGGCAGCGCGCCTGGCTCCTATTGCCCCTCGGCGGCCAGGCGCAGGCCCAGGGCCACATACACAGTCCCAACGACCTTGCCTTGACGCTGCCCAAAGCGGGGATGGCGGGTCAGCCAGCCGGCAACAGTTCCTCCGCCGAGTGCGAGCAGTGTCGTGTACAGCGCACTGAGGAGGACGAACAGGCCCCCAAGCACGGACAGCTGGAAGGTGACATCACCGCGGTCAGGGTGAACGAACTGCGGGAGGAACGCCAGGAAGAACATGGCCGTCTTCGGGTTGAGGACTTCCGTGAGCATGCCCTGACGGAAAGCCTGTGCGCTTCTGAGCGGCGGGACCGCGGGCAGATTCATGGGGTGCGCCTGTTCCCTGAACGCGCGGACGCCGAGGTACAGCAGGTACACCACCCCTAGAACTTTCACGGTGTTGAACGCCAGCGCGGACGTCATAAGGAGCGCCGAAAGGCCCAGGATGTTGCACAGGGCGTGAACGAGGTCCCCGGTCGCAATACCGAGGCCGGTGGCGATGCCGGCGCGCCGGCCCCCGCTGGCGGCGCGTGCGAGTGTCAGCAACATTGCTGGCCCGGGAATCAGGAACAACCCGAGGACAATGAGGATGTACGCGCCGAGAGTATGGTGGTCAACCATACCTGATGGTGCACGATCTGAAGCGCGGGGCTTCGGCCCCTGTCTGCGATCGGAGGCCCGCGTCGCCTGGCTCTGGTGGTGAGGGAGCTCTGCCCACGTCGGTCCGGTGAACGCCACGTCAAGTCTGCGCGAGCGTCAGGGCAGCGTGACGTACAGTGAACCGCAGCGCCTTGGGGACGCACACCCTTCTGTCCGTTCTGGACGGATCGAATGGTTCGCCTGGGCGCCGAAGTGTGGTGAACTCTTGACTTCCTTTCCGCTCCTCCAGAAGACGACTGCTGACATTCTCGCGCCCCGGCACGACCCCGCCCGGCCCCACCATGTGTATCAGGTGGTGGACGGTGAGTACCTGGTGCGGCCTTTCCCGGATGGCGAAGCGCTCCCGGACTCTTGGTGGTCAACCCGTGGCCGTATCCTGCACGTGTCCATCCTTCCCGGGACGTACGCGGGCCTGCACGCCGTGGTCACGTTCTTTCAGTTCAACGCGCACCGCGACGAGGTGTTCGAAACGGTGCACCTCGACGGCACTGACCTGCACGTCCTGGCGCGATCGGGAACGGTAACGGCCGCTGGGGAGGCGCACCGCGAGACATGCGCCGCTCTTCAGTGGAAGTTGCCGCTGGCGGATGGTGCCGAGCCGCTGCCGTACTGGCTCTGAAGCTCAGGCGCCTGGAACTGGATCGGGACAGCGCTGCGCCCATTCTGCGCGCAGCTGGTCCGCCCACAAGGAGTCGTGGCCGCTCATCAGGTTCGCCAGCCCGCGGGGTCCCAGGGCGCGCCAGAACGCCTCGGCCCGGTGATTGCCGTACTGGTCGAGGTCAAGTGTGATGCGGTGGTGCCGGATGGTGTACTGATTATGCCGCGTCGTCCCGCCGCTCAGGCCGGAAGCTTGTCCCAGGAAGCCCTCCAGGCCGCGTTTTCTCAGCGCAGTTCGGAAGCGCGAGAGGGCCGTGTGGGCTGCGCCCAAACCGCCGTCGAACAGCACGGTGGCGATGTGGTCACTGGTGACGTATCCGCGGTGCACGGCGAGGAACGCGACGAGCATGGTTTCCTGCGGTGTCAGGCGAAGCTCCTGCCCATCGAGCTCCACCATGGGCGTGCCGATCAGGTGCACGCGAACGTCGTGGGAGCGCAGCACCTTGAAGTCCGGCGCGATCACCTGGCGGTAACAGTGCACGGCAGCCGCGCCGATGCTGCGCACCATCTCCTGCACCTGCCAGGTGCGTTCCACGTGCAGGACCCGGTCGCCGCTCTCGGTGGGGGCGACGGTCAGGAGTGCCAGGGGCGCGGCTTCGCAGCGCAGCGTGATGAGGGTGGGCAATTGCGCGCGGAGGCGTTGGAGGACCGTGCTCATCTTCTCGCTGCCTAAGCCCGCCTGGGCGTCCCGCAGGCGGCACAGGTCAGTGAGGGCCCGTTCTGTTGCGGTGTGCTGGGGGGTGCGGTAGTACACCGCGGCCTGTGCGTAAGCAGTCTGGGCCTGCCACAGTTCCGGCAGGGGCGTGGTTGGGAGGCACAGCAGCGCGCACAGGACCATCTGGGTCATCTCGGCATCCAGGGTCCGGTCGGGACCCCCTGGATTCAGGGCGTCCCTGGCGAGCAGGAAACTCCCGACGGCGTCTTCGAAGTTCCCGGCCCGCAGGGCGGCGCGGCCGTCAGCGGCGTGCAGGGCCGCGCGGGCGTCGAGGGTGAGGTGCAGGAGGCGCCGGGCGGCGTTCAGCGCGGCGCTGGCGAGGTCCGGGTGCCCGTGATCGGTCATCAGACGATGCAGGAGCAGCAGGGCGTCACCGGCCTCCACCGTCTGGAGTTCGTTCTGGAGAATCAGGAGTTCCAGACGGAGTTTGACGCGCATGACGCTGCGTTCGGCCCAGTGGTTGAGATACAGATGGACGACCAGCGCCATGAGTTCCGTGTCGGCGTGCTCGGCCCTGGCGTCGTCACTGCGGCGCAGGTCCTTGAGGACGCCTTCGCTCCAGCGACCGGCGATGTCCAGGACACTTTCCCCATTCGGAAATTCATTGTTGCCGCGGGCATGCATGCGGACGAGTAGCAGCGCTGCGAAGGCCTTGAGGAAAGGCCGGGTGGTCTGTTCCGCTGCGGCGCGCAGTTCGCGGTAGGCGTGGTCGTACGCGCCGGTGGTGGCGTACACGCGCGCGAGTTGCAGGGCGACGTCTTCGGGGTCAGCGTCATCGGAACCGCCAGGGCCTGGCCTCAGGGCGCGCACGGCGTGCAGGATCTGAATCGCTTCGGCGTTCCGGCCGGCCTGGGCAAGCACGACGGCGACGCGCAGGCGCAGCCGGCCAGGCAGGTCGCGTTCGAACGGCACGAGTTCGAGCAGCAGAGGGTCGGCGAACTGGCTGGCTTCGGGGTCGGTGCGTTCAAGCCACTGCGTGGCAATGCGGATGGCGCGGTCGGTGTCGTTGGCCAGGAAGGCGTGCCGCACGGCGAGGACCGGATCGGTGGAGGCGTTGTGCGCGGCGAGGCGGGCGTGCGCGCCCTGGCGTTCCTGCGGGTACCGGTCGAGATGGGCGGTGAGCTCTGCGAGCAGCGTGGGGTGCGGCACGTACCGGCCGGTGGAGGGGTCGGTGCGGATGACCGGCAGATCAGCGGCCAGGGCCTCTTCGACGAGCAACGGACGGGTCTGTAGGGCCCGGCTGAGGTCGTCTCCGAGGGGCCAGTCGGGGATCAGGCTGGCGCGAGCGAGTTCGGTGAGCAGTTCTTGGTCGGTGACGCTGAGGATGCGCTGCATGTGCAGTTCGGGGCGGATGCCGCGCACGGCGGCGTGGGCCAGGGCAGGGTACCCGAACGGGTCGTCATGGTTGCCGCCGGCCAGGTCGCGGAGCTCTGCCTGGGTGTAGGCGAGTTCGCGCTCGGTGAGGTCGAGGGTCGGTACGCCCCACAGTTCGCGGGCGGGAAACTCGGCCGGGTGGCGCACGCAGACAAGCAGGTGACAGCGCAGGGGGTCTGCGCAGGCCATCTGGACGAGGACGTTCGCTGTTTCGCGCTCGAGCAGGTGGACGTTGTCGAGAATGAGGACCCGCCCGGTGAGGGCGGGGTGACTCATGTCGCTGGCGAGGGCGCGGGCGAATGCGGCGGGAGGTACGCGACCACCGATGGCGAGGAGGTTGGGCAGCTCCATGGCGTCCTCGCTGAAGTTCAGGGTTTCGCAGAGGTGCTGCAGGGCGCGGCGGAGGTTGTGGTGGGTGTAGGAGAAGGTCAGGCGAGTGACCGCTTGCGTGGTCGTCTGGGCAAGGTGGTCGGCGAACGCGGTTTTGTCGTAGCCGGCCGGGGCGATCACCCGGGTTAACCGACGGCTGTTCACGCGTTGGGCCAGGGCCGACCAGCGTTCCTTGCGGGTGTCACTGGCGGGGGCATCGTGGTGGGCAGCGGGTGAGGTCATGGAGGCGTCGGGGTGAAGGTTACGCCCGCCACCTTTCACTTTCCTAACACTGTCCTCAGGTTTAGAAAGCTTTAACGCACCCGCAGCTGACGTTTTGTACCGAGTCCAAGAGCATCTCGGCCTTCCCTTCCCTTCTCAAGACAAATAACGTCGTCCCGCGCGTGAAAATGCACTGACAGCCAAGAATGAGCATCATCCCCACAGCATGACCCAATGACGCCCGAGCACCTGATCCTCGACCTGCTGTCCGTGACCACCAGCGGCGCGATGACCGCCACCGAGATCAGCAGCGAACTCGACCTCCACGTCCGCTCCGTTCGTAACACGCTCCGCGCGCTGCACGCCCAGGGCCGCCTCACCCGCCCCTTCGAGCGCAGCATCCACTCCTGCATCCCCGGCCGCGAGCACGACTTCTTCACCGCGCAGACCTGCATCATCGAGGGCGTACTCCGGGCGCACCCAAGCGGCATAACCCACAGCAACCTCGTGCAGGGCACCCGCATGTGCAACGCCACCATCGCCGAAGTCCTGCGCCGCGCCCCGCACATCCAGCGCCTCGGCAAAACCCGCAAGACCGCCATCACCTACATCCTCGAACTCACCGAGCCGCTCACCGACGCCCTGGCCCGAAAGCTCGACGACCTGACCATACGCCACCGAGCCGTCACCCCCTCCCAGGTCGCCAAACACCTCGGCGTCACCATCCAGTCCGCCGCGAAATGGCTCCTTGCCTTCGTGGACGACGGCCTGTTCGAGCGCAGCACCCGCATCGCCAGCGTGACCGGCAGCGTATACCACCGCGTGGCCCTGGACGCGCTGGCGGCTGGCAGCGCCGACATCGAAGCCCTGAAGGCGGCCAAACTGGCCAGCGGCGA